>CAUYRH010174598.1:0-14703 GCA_963574655.1 Perodicticus potto | reverse complement strand
AGCCTCAAGCTGGTCACCCTGGACAGAGTGCCGTGACATCCCAGCTCACAGCAACCTCCAACTCCTGGGCTCAAGCGAGTCTCTTGCCTCCGCCTCCCAAGTAGCTGGGACCACAGGCGCCTGCCACAACGCCCGGCCACTTTTGGTTGCAGCCGTCATTGTTGTTTGGGGGGTCCGGGTTGGTTTCAAACCCGCCAGCTCAGGTGTACATGGCTGGCGCCTTAGCCTGTTGAGCCACAGGCGCCGAGCCTCTCCACATCTTTTGAGTGGAGATAATCATGGACCCTGTGGCGGTAGGTGGGATTAGTGTGTCCTGCTTGATTGACACCCAGAGCTGTGTTAGTGCCAATTCCCTCCATGCTGCCCGCCTTGTATCCCTAAGATCTGTGTGCTACAGATGTTGCCCTACCCCCAGCACATGCACAGATACGGGCCAGTGTTGCTTCCTCTAACTGAGGGGAAAGCCGAGTCCCAGAGAGGTTATCATTCTGTGAAAGTCACAAGGCAACAAAGAGCCAGGCCAAGGTTCTGGGACTTTGAGGCCAGAGCTTGTGCCCTAGTCACTACCTGCCGTCCCTGCGCCAGTGTCCCCAGGGAGAGTCACACACAGGAACGCCTCTGCTTTGCCCACACACTCACCACTTGCTCCCATACATGTCAACACGACATACTTTCATGATGGTGGTGGGGAGTTGGGGGGGGAGTCACCTCGCCAGGCTGGGCTTCTTAGGTCGGCTGCTCCAAGCAGTACCAGCTTAACTGGGAGGAAGGTTTTTCTACCCGGTGGGGTATTCGTAAAATAGATGGGTGAGATCCCACCGCTGGCCCCTCTTGCTCTGGGGGTCATACCAGGCCTGTGGGCTGTGGTAGAACTTGACCCCTTTCCCAGCTTTGCTGCTTCCTGTCCTCATCTGGAAGCAGGGATGACAGAGGCCCAGCTGGTGGGCTGTCCTGAGGCTCAGATGAGCCAATGTGCACAGAGAGGGCCAAGGGCCATTTGCTACTGGGAGTAGGATGTCTGTGTCCCTGCAGGGCATGGCTCAACAGAGGTGTCCACTGAGGAGCGGCATGCCCCAGGGAGGTTTGCGGTGCAGCCACACACCACAGCTGAAACCAGGCCCAGGCTGGGCTGGACTGGCGTGTTTCTGGGCAGCTGTAGTAGGCAAGGAAAAGGGAGACCAGAATCCCTATGGGAGTTTACCGAGCACTGTGAGAGGTCAGGGGCTGCCTGCCATAGTCGTCCTCATGCCAGCAGAAGATGCAAGATCCCTGGGGTGGAGAGGAAAGACCACCAGTCATAAGAAAGCAGCAGCTGGGTGTCCTCCAGCCCCACTCCCCATAGGGCCAACGCTTATGTGCCCGGATGGGGGCTGCACCCACAGTGAGTGTGTCGCAGGCGGGACCCCAGAGCCTTCAAATGTGTGTGGGCTTCATCCCAGAGGGATGTGTCACCTCCCATAAGGGGGCCCTCTGCAGACGCAGACCTGAGAAATGGCCCTAGAGAGCCACTCAGCAGTGTCTCCCAACATCCCTACCGTGGGACCCGTGGGGTCGAGAATTCCAGTCTGGTTGCAGATGATAGTAGATCTCACGGGGACTGGGAGGTGGGAGAACTCAAAGGAGGGACAGAGGCCTGCAGCAGGCCTGTGCAGGCTGAGTGGATGCTGTGGTCAGTTGAGGCGGGAGGAAAAGGGTGGTCGGGTGGAGTATGAGAGAAAATGAGGGAATGAGGTCTGGACAGGCTGCCCAGAGAGGGGGATGAAGATCTCAGCAAGAGGTGCCCAGGCCCAGTCGGCAGGAGAGTACTGAGGCCTCAGGCTGCTGGCAGGAGCAGGCGGACCACAGGGACTCGGACCCAGGGACCTGAGCCTCCTATGGATGTGGGGAGTGACCTGGATGGGGGGCAGACAACTGGTGGCATTAGATGATAACACAGCACTCTGCAATGTCCTGTGACCTGGGGCTGCCCTGACAATGCCCCACACCCAGCTGGTTTCAGACAGTGAGAAGTCAAGGTGGCAGGGCCGTGCTCCAGACCTCCAGGAGCCTCTTCCCTTTCTCATCCAGCTTCAGGTGTTCACCACGATGCCTAGTGTTCCTCGTGACTTCTCTGCCATCTTCACCTGCTGCCTTCTGTTTGCGGTTTTCTCTTTTTACAAGGACATTAGTTGTTGGATCAGGACCCATTCTAATGGCCTCTTTGTCACTTGATCCTCTCTACAAAGATCCTGAGGTTAAGATTCACAAAGTCTTGGGGTTAAGACTTGAACGTACATTTTGGGGGTACACAGTTCAACCCGGAACAGATGGGTCGCCCATGAGCAAACGAGAAAGGATGAGGGGGTTGCTCTGCACACGTGAGCAGGAAGGACAGGCTGTGATGGGGTCTGGCTGTGGGGTCCCAGGAGCTGGTGGGGGCTTGAAAAAGGCAACAGCCCTTTGGCCACCAGGTGGCAGCACCACCCAGGCCAGTTGAGCCCTATATAATGCCATTTATTTTGTGGGGAAGTTCTATGTGTTGTGTGGTAGCATTTTACAGCATCAGCAAACCCCAACCTTGACCCCTGTCCCTGGTGGATGTAGGGCTGAATGCCAAACAGGAGCCCCAGGGAGGGACCTCAACACTGAGAGGGTCCCTCAGGTGCCTGCACCAGCCCCCCAGGTCAGAGGGCTGCTGGGTGTTCCCGTATGCTGGGTAGGAGCTCACCTTCAGCGATCCCCGGGGGCAATTTCCTGGCCTCTCACATTTTGAGCTCAGCAATCCTAGGGCTGCATTGAGGCTTGAGGCTCTGGTGCTTGGCTGTCATGAACCCTCAGCAGGTGTATAGCACAAAACAACACCTTTCTCTGCCCACACGTATGGGCCTTGTGGATAGACAAGGCCGCCTTCCAGTACCTCAAGAGCAGGAGAGACAGCATCTTGCTCTGTCACCCAGGCTGGAGTGCTCAAGTAGCTGGGACTGCAGGTGGTACATGCCATCACACCCAGCTAATTTTTGTATTTTTTTTTTTTTTTTTTTTTGGTAGAAATAAAGTCTTGGTGCCCAGGCTGGTCTCAAACTCTTGGCCTCAAGCAATCCTCCTGCCTTGGCCTCCCAGAGTGCTCGAATTACAGGCGTGAGCCACCGCGCCTGGCTGAGACTGAATTGCTTTGATAACTTTTCTATACATCCTATGGGGATAGTTTCTCTCTGCCTCCCACCTGCCACTTGCCCCACTGGGCCTAGGGACTGAGGTTGTTTCTCTGCCACTGTCCAGGAATGGCAGCCTCCATAGGTTCCAGTGGGATGGCCTGGCCTAGAAGATGGGCTCCTCTTGTTCAAGTGGGAGCCAGGAGGAGGCTGAGAGACATGAGGCTCAGGTAGGGAGCAGGGAGAGCTTGGAGAGGTGCTGGTTGGCAGGGCAGGAAGGGGTTGGGGAGAGGCCCCAGGGTTATACCACATAAAGCACACCCACCAGGGAAGCTGTGGGCCCCCATGCTCAGCCATGGGGGCACCTCAACACGCCCTACACATGGGTGCTGCTGAGTTGCCCAAGGAGTGTTGCTGCCCAGGCAGGGCAGGCATCCCCCTGCTGCCGTCTCCTTTCTGGCCTGGGGGCTTCTTCACACTTACTTTCCTGTGGCTATTGTAACAAATGACCAGACTGGGTTCAGATGAGGTGGCTCGCACCTGTAATTACAGCACTCTGGGAGGCAGAGGCAGGTGGATCACTTGAACTCAGGAGTTCGAGACCAGCCTGAGCAAGAGTGAGACCCTGTGTCTACTAAAAATCGAAAAACTAGCCAGGCATTGTGGCAGGCACTGTAATCCCAGCTACTCAGGAGGCTGACACAAGAGGATTGCTTGAGCCCAGGAATGTGAAGTTTCTGTGAGCTATGATGCCATAGCACTCTACTAGGGCAACAGAGTGAGACTCTGTCTCAAAAAACAAAAAACAACCACACTGGGCAGCTGGTACCATAGAAACTCAGCCCCCACCCCCGCGTCCTGGAGGCTGGGAGTCTGTGGTCAAGGTGCCAGCAGGGCTGGTCCCCTCTGGAAGCTCTGAGGGACACTCTGGTCCAGGCTTTTCTCCCAGTTTTGGTGACTCCTCACAATCCTCCTCTCACGGGGGCATCACCCCAGCTCTGCCGAGCCCTCACATGGCCACTCCCACATGCCCCTCTGGGTCCTCCTCCCAGGGTCCCTGCCACTGGACTTGGGTAGTCAAGGATGCCCTCATCAGAGACCCTTTTGCTAAATGGGTTCACCTTTGCAGGTACTGGGGTTAGGACATGGTCCTGTATTTTGGGGGACACTTCACCCCACTAAACAGTCGGGTCCCCAGCACCTGGAACTGTCTTGAGAGTAGGCACGGTTTTCTGCTCACAGTGTCTGCAGGTGACAGGCACCTTCTCTCCATCTCTGGACCTCACTCTGTCCTTGGTGCTGCCCTGGGGTGCAGGGCACGGCTGGGGGTAGGTCAGGCCTGTGCGTGAGGACTCCACTTGGTCATAAGAACCAACAGGCTGCTGGCACAAACGCTGAGCAGCGACAGCCTCAGAAGGCCACTGTGCAGTGTCCCTCTCACCCAAGAGGTCCTTGAAGCACGGGAAGGGGCAGGGTTGGGGGCTCATCTAGGCCAGTAGCTGGGCAGGGGGCTGGGCTCTACCCAGGCCCCCCTCCAGGCCGTGTCACACAACCCAGTTTAAGTTTGCTATAGATTGGTCCTTTTGTTTTAGTTCCTGTTCTGGGGCAGATTTGATGATTTAGAAATGAACTTCAGAATCAGCCACCTAAAGACTTCTCAGGACTTAGGTAAGAACTTGGTGCAGATTCAGATGTTTTGCTATCTTGAGATCACCCCCCACCCCCGTTTCTGGCTGTGGCCAGTGACGCTGGCCTTTCCCCTTGTCGCACAGAAGTGGGTGAGGGTGCCGTCGCCAGTATCAACCTCAGAGGTCACCCTGCGCCCCATGCATCTGAGCATTTGGAAATACCATCAGCATTAAATAGTTTGCTCCATCTCCTGACAGAAGTGTTCGTAAAAGTTCAGACAAGATGCTAGATTATTTTCTTGGATCTACAGACATTTAGTTCAGGGGGCTTCAAAGGATGTTTTGAATTCCTCTCTGTGGGATTCTCTCTTCCACCTCTCAGAGGATCACGTCTGGCTGGAGAGGTGGAGGGCGGGGCACACCCACAGTCAGCTCTCTGGAAGGAGGAGGGAGCTTTGGAAATTAGCACTGGGAATCATCAGCCAAGCCGGTGGTCAGAGTTGTCTTCCTCCCCAGAGGCTACTTTTATTATTTCCAGCAGAGAATGAAAGGAGAACGTGGACAAGTAGCATCTTCCGATAATGCTTTTCAGGCAAGCTAGGGCCGTCGTTTGCCAGCTGTAAAGGTGGAGCCACCGCTACTCCTCATGTCTGTTTTGGGTGAAGCTCCCAACCGAGCCCATTCCATGTGTGACCCAGGAGTGGCAACCTGAGTGTCCTGCTGGGCCAGAGGCATTTTCCAAGGTGCCAGATGAAGAAGTGGGAGGGCTGAGACCCCTGGACAGGGAGATGTGTCCAGGGACAAGGCCAAGACCACAGTCAATGCTGTGGCTCAGGGCCCTCTTCTGGTGTGGGCATCACATTTTGGGGTCAGACACCCACAAATGCTTGGGATTGTGATGATCAGACTGTGGTTGCACCTTGTGAGTGGAGCCAGCAAATCCTAAAGGTGGAAGTAGGATGTTGGCTAAAGTCTCGCTCAGGGCTTTGGGGATGGGAATTTGGGTTGGGCCAAGGCCCATCCTGAGCTACAGCTGTGACCAGTGGGCCTGCAAAGCCACAGGAAGCCACCACCTGGGAAGAGGATAATGTGGGGGGAGCACCAGGACCTGTGTCCTCATCTCTCCCATGCTCCTTTGGCTGGTTAGAAAGTGCACGTCCCACTGACATCCCTGCCCTTCCCAAAGTGTGATTGCTGTAAGGAAGCCTATTCTTCTCAAATTAACGCATACATTTAAGGCAAATGCAATTAAAAGTCCAATGCAACTTGGAATCTCCTTTGCAATAATGGACATTTCCCATGTAACTGGTGTACTGGGAGGGGCAAGAGTGAGGGGGAGGTGTGGTCATTTAAATGCCACATCAACACCTGTGTCTTGCTCCAGTGATGCAAGGAAAATATGCGAAGTAAAACGATTTTGGGCTGCAGTAAGAACCGGCGGAGAAACCCAGGGACAGATCCCCAGTGATTAGATGCTGTCTCACAGCCGCCAAAGCAGGTCGGTTGAGAACCCGAACAGCTGGCTAACTACTTAGGTCCTCCCCTAACAGCACACAGAAGGGTAAATTCCATATGAAATAAGTAATGCAAAAAGTTACTAAGAAAGAATAAAATATTAGTGAACTATCTAAGCTAAGTGCTTATTACAAAAATGGACAAAGATAGATATTTCTTGGAGAATATTTACTACTCCCCACTTGATTATGGTTATCCCTTCATCAGTTACATCTGCAGGGACCCTTTTGCTAAAGGGGTTCACATTCGCAGGTTAGGACGTGGACCTGTCTTTGGGGGGCCCTTTTCACCCCACTATGCTGCCGTGACCCCACTATGCCGCCGTGTCCCTGGTTTAGTTTGATCACAATACAAGCGCCCTTGTTTATTGTGAGTTAAACCCACAGGTAGAAGTACATTAAAGAACACATTTGTTGTTTGATTGCTTTTTCTAAATATAAAGTCTCAGCACCCTCTTCTGTGGCTTGTCAGGGTAGATGTTTGACTGTGGCTCATTCCCTCTAGTGCCAGCTTGGGCAGAAGAGATGGGCTTAGTGGTGAAGGGGGTGGGAATTGAGATGGATGTGGACAGCACAGGGGCCTGCCCACCTGCATTTTTCTGTGTGAGGGGCTTTGCTTTGGGAGGGGGCTCTGCGTGGGGGATTCACTCATCCACACCTGTACCTGAGGTCAAGGGCTTTGTCCAAAGTTGCGGGAAGACCACAGACTGTCCCAGTAGATCCCTACCACTGCCTTGGATGGTCTGGAAAAAGGTTGTGCATGTCTAGGGGGCAAAGCAGGCGTCCTAAGCCATAGGGACATCCCACAGAAGCACCTGTCCTCTTCCTGCCTGTCTCTCACCCAGAACCTGCCTAAAATGCTTCACCCAGTTGCTGACCTGGGTGAAGTGTCTGGGACAGAGAGAGAATCGCCAAGAGTCTGACAAATCTTGTGCTTTGGGAGCCTTTTCAAGTTAAGGCTGGGAGTGCGGCCTAGAAATGTACACATGCATCATGTATTTTTGTAAAATTAGCAAAATAACTTATTTTGTATGTCTTTTCTTCCACAGGGCCCCAATTTCACATTTCAGGCCCCACAAAACCTGAATCTTTCACTGCTGTTCAGACACACGTGATCCACCCAAATTCCTTCCTTCTTCCTCTGATAAGCTGGAGAATTTTCTGAAACAATGCCTCACACACACCCCCATCCCTGCAGGGTGGAACTCAGCAGATCACCACTGAACATGGTAAAGGTGACTCCATCCCTGTGGCACATGCTCATTGGTGGCTGCACCTGTGCCAAGTTGCTCTAGACAGGGAAGGATAACATGGGGAGCTGGGGAGGTTTTCTTGGGTGCAGGCCCAGATCTGCAGTCTATGAGTGGGGTGACCTGGGGTGTCCCTCCATAAAGCAAAAGGAATGCACAGATGGCTGGACAAGCCCTCCCCAAATGACTGTGATCCTCCAGGCAGGGCGGAGGGCACAGACCATCTGTGGGTTGAGGGGCACCATTGCATCTGGGCAGTTGGAAGTCCCCACTTTCCAAGCCCCTCCAAGCTAGGGGCTCCCCCCAGTGCTGTCAGGATTAGGGGACCCATGAGGCTTCCCTCACTCAAACTGTGGGAAGTGTTGGAGGAAGAAGAGCCTGTGGCGGAGGGGCCGATGGCCAGTGCGCACTCCAGCCAGGACCGGCAGGGGTTTCCCTGCACCTGGTGCGGAGTTCTGAGTATCTGGGGAGGATCCCAGGGACTCCATGTCCAGCCCCTGGAGCAGGTCATTTCCAAGCCAATCAGCCAGACAGGAGCCTTGCCCTTGCTGGCACCTCTGGGCCAGCACGACTGTGGCTGCTGGGACCCTTATATCCACCCATTCCAGGCCCCTGTCCAACACTGCACAAAAATAAGAATAAAAATGCCCAGAAGGTGTTTGTAGACCAAGAACGGGGTGTCCAGAGGTACATGGGGGCTGCAGAGGGTGCCCACCCCCCTGCCCACCTGTGGAGGGAGGGGATGAGGTGCCAAGGGTGAGGACATGGAGGGGGATCATACGAAGCTGAATCTCGCTGTGAGATTTGAGAAGGACGAGAGGCTGTCCTTAGAGGGATCTGGGGTGCGGCCCTCTGAGAGCCGCCCGTTAGGGGTCGGCAACTGCTCCTGGCACTTGGCCCTGCCTGGGACAGTCCTCGGGTCGGTCCGGACCTGGGACTTTCAGCCTGGGATGAGCCGGCCTGTCCGGGTTCTAGGGGGACACTGGTACACCGGGAAGGTTGTGGGTGGGGCCGGGAGCCGGGCGGGGCTGGAAGCTAGAGCCTGGGCTTGAGGCGGGGTCTGGGCGGGACCGGAGAGGAGCGGGGGCGGGGCGCTGCGGGAGGAGACGGAGCCCAGGGCGTGCTGGGGGCGTGGCCGGGGCTGGGGTCCGGGCTGGGGGCGTGCCGGGGGCGGGGCGGTCTGTCTGGCTCCCCGCGCTCTCCGCGACCCGGCTAGTGCCCCACCGGCTGGAGCCAAGCTCGCAGATCTTGGCGCTGCCACTTCGGGCGCCGGCGGGAGGCCGAACCCTCCGCACCTGCAGCAATCACGGAATTCGCGAGCCCGACACGGGCACCTGTGGCTGCGCCCTGTGCGCCCTCCCGGCCATGGCGCGCGAGGAAGTGACGGCTCCGAGGGGCCTCCCGGGCCTCCTGTGAGCCGGGGGCTGGAGCAGGGACCCGGCGCCTCCGCGCGCCCGCGATGTCTGTCCCAGCGGAGACAAGGGCGCTGGGGCGCGGGGTGGCCCTGGCGCTTCTACTGCTGCTCCCCGCCGTGCCCGCCCGCGCGCCGCTGCGGCCGCTGCCCCAACTGCAGCCCAGCATGTGAGTAGCGGAGCTGGGAGGGCTCTGCGGGGTGTGGAGCCCCGGGCCCCTGGGCGGCCCTCCGGGAACGGGCTCGCGAGGCTTTGTCCCCTGGAGCCCTAGAACAATGGGCCCTTTCGCTTAACTCGTGAAGGGTGGTTGAGACACAAGGTTCCAGGGCTGGGTCTGGGGCCCGTCTGCCGAGGCCCCTCGCCGCCTCTCCCCCGCCCCTCTCTCCGCTTCGCTCCGAGACGTGGGTGGGTCTTGCAGGCTCGGGCAGATGCTGCGCTTTGGGAAGAGGTGAGGAATCTGGGCCCCTTTCCGGGCAGGGTCCAGGGGGAGCAGCGTGTTCCCGCTTCCCTCCCAAGCCTGTCTCCTAGAGTCTGGGGGCCTTCGCAGGGCGGTCTGTGCCCAGACCTGGAGCCGGCGGAGTTGGTCTGTGTGTTCCACACGTGCGCTTTGGGCTGTCGGAGAGGGAGTTTGGTGCCAGAATGGGCAGGAAGAGAGGGTCAGGGAGCCAGCCAAGATGAATTTAATTTTGAAAGATGATTCCCCAAAGGGGCCGTTCAGCGGTCTCTCTCAAACAGCAAACCAATCCTTGCCTTGCCTCAAAGGAAGACTGGAGTGGAGAAGGAGTGGGGAGCCCGCCCCCCCAGCACTCCCTGCCGCCTGCTCTGGGCCTGGGGCCCGCAGAGCTCAGGAAGGCCCCTGGCAGGGCCTCCTGTCTGCCATCCCCGCCCCCACTCAGGGGCAACAGGAGGGGTTCCCCTCCTGTCCAGCACTGCCCTGAAGGACCTGCTATTTACCTGACAGTGCAGGGCAAGTGTCCTTGTGGAGTGGGAGGAGTCTGAGCCCCTGGGAACCCCACCTTGGGGCTCACTTTACTACCAGAAGGAAGGTTTTCTTGAGGTTTTTTTGAAGGAATGGTGGCCCTGGGTTGTGGGGGGAGGCTTTTGCTTCAGAAATGTGAGCAGCCTGTCTTGACTCCGCGTGACTTCTCCCGGACATTCGTCTGTCCTGTGATCCCAAGGAGTTTGCTGGAGGAGCACTGTAGCCTCAGAAGGGACACCCTGGCCACCGCAGCGCAGCCCGCTTCACCTCAGAGGGTTGGCCCCAGGGTGTCTGGGGCACAGGCTCCCAGGAGTCCGAGGGGTGGCCAGATGCTCCATAGAGGTGGTTGGACCTCTACTGAGAGGGGAAACCATGGGATCTTAGCTGCCGAGGGTCCGTTTTCTATGTTCTGCCCAAGCACCTGTGCCCTGGGAGAGAATGGGTGGCATGAGAGTTGGTCACCTCTTCCTGATTGTCCCGAAGCCTCTCTGTCCTCTTTTCTCCTACCCTTCACAGCCTGAGCCCTCCCAGACCCCACGTGACATGGGGTGGGGCTGTGCCTGTTGGTCCCTGCCCTGCACGTGTCTGCCTGGGACCCCTGTTGGCCCACGTGTGAGTCTGGGTCCATAATGACTGCATATCCATCACCACACATGTCTGGCATTGTAATCAAGGGCTTGGCACGTGCCTGGACATGCACTGGGGCTGTGGTGGGCAGGGGCTGGCCGTTGACTGAGTGAGGGAGAGCTCCATCCTGCTAGACCCTGGGGAGGGCTCTTCTGGGCTGAGACACGTCTGGAGGCTTGTTCTGAACACAAAGGCATTAGAGGCTGGGGCTGCAGAGGGACCAGAGCTGCTATTTGCTTCCCTTGCCCCAGAAGAGCCACAGGGGTCTTAGAAGATGTTTCGTCCTTGCTGGTCCTGTCCACCCTTCCCTTGCAGAGGGATCTGACAAGCCGCCACCGGGGCCTGGCTCAGGGCAGCCGCACCCCCTCTGGTTGTTTTCCTGGACCATTAGCTGAGTTTAAACAGCATGACCTCCTGTTAGTGCTGGAAGGTGCAGCCCCCTGGAGGAGGCTAGGGGTGCAATGGAGGGTGTCCCACTGACTGGCAGCCCCTGATGCCCCACGGACCTTCACGAGTCTGCCAGAGGGACCCAGATGGTTCTGTGGCTCTCGTTCACTGAGTGCATGTCCAGATCCAGCGTTACCCCTCGAGTGGCCAAAGCTCATTTATCTTTTTTTTGCCTTTAAAGTGAGTTTCTGCTGCCTGGAGAAATGACTTGCCTTTCTTTCCTGGGCCAGGACCGACTGCTGACCATGTGCAGGGCTGGCCCAAGGCAGATGGCAGGGCTTGCAGGAGCTGGTCTGGGACAGGGAGACAGTGCCCATGTGCTGACTCGGGGCTCTGGTATGTCAGGGATGCATCTGTTTGTGGCACTGAGCTTGTGGCTGAGAAATGGTGTGTATGTTGGAAATCAGCAAATTATATTGAACCCCCCCACCCCCAGGGCAGGCCCCTCTATACCCAACTCCTGTTTTGTAGGTAGCTCTGTTGACCCACTGGCCCCAACGGCAGATATGGTCCCTTTCTCTGAGCCTGAGGTGTCCTTCAGGCCCCCAGAGCCCTGCTTGACACACTTAAGGAGTCAAGTTCAAAAGTGGAGCTGTACTCGAGTGGCCACCGGGGGCTGCCTGTCCTGGGTGCTGAGGCTGCTGCATTGGGTGCAGGTGTGTCTGTGTGTGCATATGTGTCTCTGAGTGTGCGTGTGTGCCTGCGTGTGTGTGTTGTATGGTATTGTAGCTGAAGTCTCCTCTAGTGGGAGGCACCGAGGGCCGGAGACCTCACAACCCCAATCTGCGTCCAAGGGGCCCCAGGGCAGAAATGGATTCCCCAATCCTCAGCCTCAAGTTTCCCCCAACGCTGGCTGTGCCCAGGTGAACCATGGGGATAAAAATGGAACCTTTAAAAGCATACGTGAGGGAGACAGCCCTGAGCAAGCCATGAAGAGATGTCCAGGGCTGTGCTGAGCCAAGCTGTCCCCTGCTTCTGGGTCCTCACCTCCTTACTCTAATGTCCCATTGTGGGCCCCAATATGTAGACACCCACCCTCCTGGATGCCCACCCCTTGTCTCCAGAAGCTCACTCTGCAGGGAGCAGGTGGCCCAGCACCAGACACGATTCCGCCTTCGACCACACTAGGTCTCCTTTGTAGTTTGAGAATTGTCATTCCTTCCCCCAGCCAGGAAGCAGGATCCAACCACAAGGAATGGGAAGGCCTGTGACTGTAACCCTGCCGGGGATCAGGGAAACATCTTAGCGGGCTCTCCTCAGACCTATGGGCTGGGGTCAGGTTTCTTCTGGTTCCCTCTTCTGTCCCCTTCACTTTCCCAAATGGAAAAGCAGCGATGGAGTGTTTCTGACTGCAGAAACTTCCCAGTGGAGATGCTGTCCCGGCACTCACCCCTCTTCCCCTGAGCACCAGTGGAGCCATCAATCTTGCTGGGCTCAGGGCAAGACCCACCTGGGTCTGAGTCTGCCAGGAGGGCATGGTGAGGCAGAGCAGCCTGGGCTGGCCTCTGGGTGGTGCAGCTCCCTGATGTCCATATGGACTGTGGTTGGAGCCAGAGGCCTTCTGGGTATGGCAGAAGCCCCATGCTCTGGAGAGAGCTGTGGGGAAGGAGTTCTTGGGGAGACTCAGGGCAGAGAAATGTGCCATAAAAGCTGCCAGGTGGCCCTGGGGAGCAGGAGTTGGCCAGGGGTCTCAATAAGTCTTTAGGCACTGTTATCTCATGGGTTAGTGGCAGCCAAGGTCAAGGTTTGAGGAGGCCAGGAGGGACAGGGAGGCCCTTTGGGGCAGTCCCTGCCCCACCCCATCTCCTGCCATGCCCCAACATGGCCAAGGATGGCTGGGGTGGGGGTTTCTCCTCTCTCTGTCCCTGTGGCTGGACCACAGCTCGGCTTCTCTGCCTCCTGTAGCACCCCACACCCTTGAGATGATGGACTTTTACACTTGGGGGCAGGTTCCTGTGTCTTGAGCTGGGGTCAGCAGGAGGGAATTGCTGAGACCCAATGGTGGGGGACGGGCGGCCTCATTGTGGTTCCTAAGAGCCCTGGAGGCCCATGCTTTCATCACACCTGTTTTCCAGATGCTTGGTGGGTGCTCGGAGAGGGCCCTGGACCTGGCTTGTCTGTTGAAAGGCCACACTCTCATGTCCACGGCCACCAGGGCCAGGGGCTGGAGCCCTGCAGCCTGGAAGCTCAGGGGTCATCGGTCCCACTACCCTCCTCCTTCCACTCTCCAGGGGTTCACCGTGGGTGAGTGCATGCAGGGCACAGGGGTGGGCCAGAGTGTTCAGAGCAAAGACTCATTTGGGTCCAGTTTGGACCCACAAATGATACTTTCCCCTGAGTATTTGAACCTGTCCCCAGCTCCAACAGTGACCCCAACTCACACCTCCAGGGCTGTCAGAAGTGCTTTCTGCACTGGGTCAGAGCAACCTGGCAGGGTCAGGGCAGGGTGGAAACTGAGGCAGAGGTGGAGTAACCTGCCCATCTTGACACTGATGAGTGGGGTGCTGAGGTTCATGCCCTGCTTGCCTGACCCCCTCGGCCAGGGGTTCTCGAACTTGAGTGTGCACCAGAGTCCCCTCAGAGAGCATGTCAAATGACGGGCAGTTGTGGAATCCCTGCGAATGACGGGCCGATGTGCTGGTTCCAGGGCAGGGCCCAAGAATGTGCATTTCTGACAAGTTCCCAGGAAAGGCTGCTGCTTCAGGCCTGGGAACCCACTCTGAGAACCACTGCCTGATGCTCAGGGGGCTGGAGGGATCCATCCCAGTCCTGCCCTGTAATGTGCAGCTTCCTGAAAGATGGTTCTTAGCCCCAAGCTTGGTACTGCCATATGGAAGCTTTGCATTTTGATTCTCGGGGGGACAGTGTGTCTTGTCCATGGGAGGGAGATAAAGGGGCTCCGGGGAGGGGTCTGTGCATGGCTCAGAGCATGCAGGTTGGAAACCATCTGGGGCTTGGTGACAGGAGCCAATTCTAGTCATGGGGTGAAGGGTGCTCCTGGTTCCTGGAGCCTCCTTGAGGCCTGGGCTGGGGAGGCAGTCCCCACCAACCACCCCTCATCCCCAAGAGGGACAAACAGCCCAGGTCTTCTCCCCTCCCAGCCCCCCAGCTCCTGCTGACCCTCCCATTGGCTAAATCTACCTGGCAGCCAGGGAGTAAGGGCGTGTGTGTGTACACGTGTGTGCACATGTGTTGGGGGATGTAATCCACAGAGGTTGGCCTCCTAGGGGCACAGAGCATGGTGGGGGAGGGAGAGTCACTCTGGGGGTCTGTGGGATTGTCTGGTGTCAGTGCTGCAGGCTGGGTCAGGAATGAGGCCAGGAAGGATGGAGGCAGGGACCCCAGGCTAGAACCCAGCACCAAGAAGGCCTAGGCGGGCCCTTCCCTGGGGAAGAGACCCTCTGTCCATGATTCACCCTCCTGCCCTGCCTCCTCCTCAAATTCTCACCCTAGGATCCTAGGTCCCCGACACAGCCTAGGGGAATGTAGAAGAGGCCTGGCCTTTAGTCCTGGCTCTCTCTTTTTTTTTTTTTTTTTTTTTTTTTTTGAGACAGAGCCTCAAGCTGTCACCCTGGATAGAGTGCTATGGCATTGCAGCTCACAGCAACCTCCAATTCCTGGGTTCAAGCGAGTCTCTTGCCTCTGCCTCCCAAGTAGCTGGGACTACAGGCACCCACCACAACGCCCGGCCATTTTTTGGTTGCAGCTGTCATTG
>CAUYRH010174597.1:0-10842 GCA_963574655.1 Perodicticus potto | reverse complement strand
GGGAGATGCGTGGGCTGACATCTGCAGGCCGGAAGAGCCGTGGCCTTGGAAAGGGCCATAAGTTCCACCACACTATTGGTGGTTCCCGCCGTGCAGCTTGGAGAAGACGCAATACTCTCCAGCTCCACCGTTACCGCTAATGTAAGTAATGTTTGTAAAATTCATAACCTAATAAACAATTTAGGACAGTCAAAAAAAATTAAAAAAAAAAATAAAAGTGACAAAGTAAAACTCTGCCTCAAAAAAAAAAAAAAAAAAGGCAGATGAGTAAATTAAGTAAATGCCTGGGGCCAGGGGTAGGAGTAGGAAGTAGCTACAGATGGCTGAAGAGTGGAATATTAAAACTTATTGACTGTACACATAAAATGGACATGATTTATCCTACACCACCATAACCTGAGAACTGCCCTCAGGCCCACATAGAGTCTTTCTTTGACAATTAGGCACTCTGAAGCAACATCCTCTGAACACATACCAAGAGTTCTTAACAGGTAGAATTTTTAGTTTGGGGATCAAAGATTGGGGGGGGGGCTCAGTACATTGCCTGAGCTATTTTTTCTTTTTCTTTTTTTTTTTTTTTTTTTTTTTTGAGACAGAGTCTCACTACATCACCCTTGGCAGAGTGCAGTGGTGTCATAGCTCACAGCAACCTCAAACTCTTAGGCTTAAGCGACTCTCCTGCCTCAGCCTCCCAAGGAGCTGGGACCACAGGCGCCTGCCACAACGCCCATTTTGGTTGCAGTTGTCATTGTTAGTAGGCCTGGGCTGGGCTTGAACCTGCCACCCTCAGTGTATGTGGCCCGCGCCCTTACTCACTGAGTTTTGGGTGCCGAGCCTGAGCTAGTCTTGAAATCTTGAGCGCTCTGAGTATATAGCGAAGAGAAGTGAAACATGCTTTTGCACAAAAACACTTTACTATTTTCTTTTCTTGGGTGTATCTTCCCCTCTCAGGCTCCCAGGTAGCTGGGATTACAGGCACATGCTACCTTGCTTAGCTCCTGAAACTTTTTTTTTTTTTTTTTTTGAGACAGAGCCTCCAGCTGTCATCCTGGGTAGAGTGCTGTGGCATCACAGCTCACAGCAACCTCCAATTCCTGGGCTCAAGCGCGTCTCCTGCCTCTGCCTCCCAAGTAGCTGGGACCACAGGCGCCCGCCACAACGCCCGGCCATTTTTTGGTTGCAGCCGTCATTGTTGTTTGGTGGGCCCGGGCTGGATTCAAACCCGCCAGCTCAGGTGTACGTGGCTGGCGCCTTAGCCTGTTGAGCCACAGGCGCTGAGCCCTGAAACATTTTTAATGAATGAGTAATGTGACAAGAACCACACAGAGCAAAGGAAACACTAAGGCCGAAAGGTCCTACCTAACGTCATTTGCAGAGAACCCTCTGCAGAGAGCTACTTGCCCAGGGAGTGGCTTCATCCAAGCCAAGAAGGAAGGGTATCTGAGGGAATAGCAGGTACAAGGAGCTCAGGCAGGCAGAACAAGTATTTCTCAGCCCAAACCTTCACAGAAGGCTCAGCCTGGGCCTAATTAGTCTAGTACCCTGTCTATTGTCCACAAAGAGTAAGGCCTCTGCACATGCAGCAGTGTGAACCAGGTATGGGGACTGTGACAGTGGTGATGACAGTGAGGCCAATTAGGGTCATGAAGGACAGGAACCAGTGAGGGTGCCCAGGAAATGCATGAGGGCAGCTCCAGCAATACAGGTACTGATGGTGACAACCCCTGCAGGTACTCGCTCTTCTACTCTCCCTGTGGCCATATGCTTCCTATATGCTACATCATCTAGTTAAGCATTTAACCATGTTCTGGTAGGCAGGCTGACTGTCAAGTGGTTACCTGGAAGACTACTTTCTTGCCAAGTCATTCATTCCTGAAGAATACAGAGAATGAAACTTCTTTATGCATCAGAGAGAGAAGAGCTTGGTGGGGGGGTGTCCTAACAACCTAGTCTTTCTCACATCAAGAGGGCTGACCTCAAATGCCTGTCCCCATGGGGCCCAGCTGTTGTCATAGCCATGCTCTCAGCCACGAAGGCTAGCACTGTGTCTCCAACCTCCAGCAGGAAACTACGCCTTTTTTTGGGGGGGGGGGCCTTACTCTATCGATGTGGCATCATAGCTAATAGGAACCTCAAACTCTTTGGCTCAAGCGATCCTCTTGCCTCAGCCTCCCAAGTATTTGGAACTATAGGTGCCTGCCACAGTACCTGGCTAATTTTTCTATTTTTAGTGGAGATAGAGTCTTGCTGATCTTGAACTCCTGACCTCAAGGAATCCTCAGCCTTCCAGACTGCTGAGATTACAGGTATGTACTGCCATGCCTGGGTGACTAGGACCTTCTTACCAACAGAGCAACTCACTTGTAACCTCATACACACACACACACACACACACACACACACACACACGAGGGTGACACCCTGCACAACACACATTCAGCCATTAAAAGAATCAGGCACCAGGCTTGGTCCTGTGGCTCAATGGGCTAAGGCGCCAGCCACATATACCTGAGCCGGCAGGTTCGAATCCAGCCTGGGCCCGCCAAACAACAATGACGGCTGCAATCAAAAAATGGCCAGGCGTTGTGGCGGGTGCCTGTAGTCCCAGCTACTTGGGAGGCGGAAGCAAGAGACTCGCTTGAGCCCAGGAATCGGAGGTTGCTGTGAGCTGTGATGCCACAGCACTCTACCCAGGGTGATAGCTTGAGGCCCTGTCTCAAAAAAAAAAAAAAAAAAAGAAAAAGAAAAAGAAAAAAGAAACAGGCACCAAAACCAACACCCTCTACAGGGGTCCTCAAACTACAGCCCACAGGCCACATGCTGCGGTGTGAATTGTATTTGTTCCCGTTATGTTTTTTGCTTCAAAATAAGGTATGTGCAGTGTGCATAGGAATTTGTTCTTTTTTTTTTCTTTAAACTATAGTCTGGCCCTCCAACGGTCTGAGGGACAGTGAATTGGCCCCCTGTTTAAAAAGTTTGAGGACACCCGCATGCTCACCTCTGTGCAGGCTAATAAGTAGAATCTTCCAGAAATGTGAAACTGTAGGAAAATGTGACACCCTCCCTCAAAGTCAAAAGGAAAAAAATAGTCAATAGCAAGACTTGGAAAGGACAAAAATGACAGACTTAACAAACAAGGGCTTTAGGATAACTATTAGGAATTTAAAATGCTTGCCTATGCAAAGAATTCATGGCTAAGACCCCGAAAGCAAATGCAACACTAACAAAATTAGCCCAGGTGAGGTTGCTCATGCCTATAATCCTAGCACTCCAGGAGGCTGAGGCAGGAGGACCACCTGAGCTCAGGAGTTCAAGACCAGCCTGAGCAAGAACAAGACCCCATCTCTACAAAAAAAAAAGAAAGAAAGAAAAAGAAAAAGAAAAATTAGCCAAGGATGGTGGCATACCTATAGTCCCAGATATTCAGAGGCTAAAACAAGAGGATCACTTAATCCCAGGAGTTTGAGGTTGCAGTGAGCTATATGACACCACAGTACCCTAGCTTGGGCACAGAGCAAGACCCTGTCTCAGAAAGGGAAAAAATAAAGAACAAAGCAAGAAAGGAAGGAAGGAAAGAAGGAAGAATGAAAAGAAAACAAAGTAAAAAAAAAAGAAAGAAAAAGAAAGAAAAAGCTTCTGCACAGCAAAAAACAACAACAACAACAACAAATCAACAGAGTAAACAGACAACTTACAATATGGGAGAAAAAATTTGCAAACTATCCATCAGAATCTACAAGAAATTCAACCAAATCAGCAAAAAAGAAAAACACATAACCCCATTTAAAAATGGGCAAATGACAAGAACAGACATTTCTCAAAAGAAGATATACAGGCCAGACACAGTGGCTCACACCTATAATTCTAGCACTCTGGGAGGCTGAGGCAGATGGATTTCTTGAGCTCACAAGTTCAAGACCAGCCGAGCAAAAGCAAGACCCCATCTCTACTAAAAATAGAAAAACTGAAGCAAGAGGATCACTTGAGACCAAGAGGTGGAGGTTGCTGTGAGACATGATGCCAGGGCACTCTACCCAGGGCAACAGCTTGAGACTGTCTCAAAAAGTGGGGTGGGGTGGAGCAAGATGGTAAACCAGAAGGCTTGTTCAGCTGAGCTCTCCTAGAATGACTGAGGAAAAAGAGAACACAGCCATACCTGGTGCAGGGACCTTATCCAGAATCATAGCTCAGGGAGCACAGCAAGGAGGTGGTGAGCTAGATACAAACATATGATCCACAGCAGTAGAAATCTGATGAATTAGGCAAGTGATTGAGACCAGCTGGGATTGGCTGGCCACCTACAGAGGTCTGGAAAGGGAGGAAGCCTTTCTGGAGTTTTCAGTTGTAAGGGGAAGCTGAGTGTTGAGTGGAAAGCTTGGAAGAGTAGGTGGACTAGAACAGTATACAGCAACCAGATTTGAAGGCTGGTTGGAATGGATTTGCCATAGGTTTGGTGGTTAGCCATGAAGCCATACTGAGAAGGTCTAGGCCACGGAGCTGCCATTGTGGAAAGGTCCTAAGAAGGACTTAGCAAGGGCCTAAAGCTCAGCTGTCTTAATCCTGCCTGCAGGGATCAGAACTCCACTTTGGGACAAGCTGAGGGACTCCTGCACCCTACAGAAACTAGAACAGTGGTTCTCAATCTGTGAGTTGAGACCCACAGGAACTGTATAAAGGTCTGTGGCATTACGAAGGTTAAGAACCACTGAACTAAAGTCAGAAGGCACTGTGAGGCCTGCCCCTGAAGGATTCTTGTGAGCTTTAAGATCCCAACCTGGCAGGATCTGAATGCTGAGGAAACAATCAGGCAATTGCTGAAGGCAACTAAATTGCCTTCAATAAAGACCATAGAGGTTGCTGGCTGTGCTGTTTCCTAAAAAAAACCACAGTGCCACCTTGTGTCCTAGTGACATACTGCAACATACTGTTACAGAGAGCAAGAACATTTGTTTCAAACAAAGGAGGCAGGGAGAAGTAAAAAGGAGGACCAGAAGGTGAACAAGAAGAAAGAACACATGAGGAGGAACCAACAGAAAACTTCAGGCAACACAGAAAAAGCAAAACACAGTAACTCCCCCACCAAGGGACCACAAGGCAGCTATGGCAAAAGACTCCACCTATATAGAAGTAATGGACGTGCCAGAAAGGGAATTTAAAGGAATGGACAAGAAAATGGAAAAACAAGAAACAAAAATCAGATACGAGATATGTAGAAGATAGAAAGGATATGGCGGAGCTTAAGGAAATGAAGGAGACAATCAGGGAATATAAAGATGCAGTAGAAAGTATCAAAAATAGGTTAAACGATGGAGAAGAAAGAACCTCATAGCTAGAGGATAAAGTTTTCGAGTTAATTGGGTAGCGCCTGTGGCTCAGTGGGTAGGGCACGGCCCCCTATACCGAGAGTGGCGGGTTCAAACCAGCCCTGGCCAAACTGCAACAAAAGAATAGCCAGGCATTGTGGCAGGCACCCGTAGTCCCAGCTACTCAGGAGGTTTAGGCAAAAGAATCACCTAAGCCCAGGAGTTGGAAGTTGCTGTGAGCTGTGTGACGCCACAGCCCTCTACCGAGAGTGATAAAGTGTAGTTTTTTCTACAAAAAAGAAAAAAAAATTTTTTTTGAGTTAACCCAGGTAGTTAAAGAGGCAGAAAAGAAGAGAAAGAAAGCAGAACAGGCACTTAGAGAACTACAAGAGTCCACAAAATGTTCAAATATACAAATAATAGGGATTCCTGAAGGGAAAGAAGATTGTCCCAAAGGAATGGAAGCCCTACTGAGACTATCATAAATGAAAACTTCTCCAAGTTTTACTAAAGACCCCAATATCTGCCCTTCAGATGGATATCAAACCCTGGGTCATTTCAACTCAGAGCCTCTCCAAGACACATTGTAATGAACTTGTCCAAACTCAAGATGAAAGAAAAAATTCTGTAAGCAGTTAGGAGTAAGTGCCAACTGACCTACAAAAGCAGAGCCAATGACAGCAGACTTTTCATCTGAAATATTCCAAACCGGAAGAACATGGTCATCCACCTTCAACATTCTTTTTTTTTTTAAGAGACAGAGTCTCACTTTGTTGCCCTTGATAGAGTGCTGTGGCATCACAGCTCACAGCAACCTCCAGCTCTTGGGCTTAGGCGATTCTCCCTCTCGAGTAGCGGGGACTACAGACGCACACCACAATGCCCAGCTATTTTTTTGTTGTTGTTGCAGTTTGGTCAGGGCCAGTACGAATCCACCACCCTCAGTATATGGAGCCAGTGCCCTACTCACTATGCCACAGATGCCTCCTCACCTTCAACATTCTTTTTTTTTTTTAAAGAGAGTCTCACTCTATCGCCCTCGGTAGTGTGCCATGGCGTCACAGCTTACAGCAACCTCCAGCTCTTGGGCTTAGGCAATTCTCTTGCCTCAGCCTCCCCAGTAGCTGGGACTACAGGCACCCACCACAATGCCCGGCTATTTTTCTGCTGCAGTTTGGCCAGGGTTGGGTTCGAACCCACCACCCTTAGTATATGGGGCTGGTGCCCTACTCACTGAACCACAGGTACCGCTCAACTTCAACATTCTTAAAACAATTTTCAGCCCAGAATTCTGTATCCTGCTAAACTAAGGTTCAAAACTGATGGAGAAATCAAATCTTTTGCGGATATACAAGCACTAAGGAAATTCACAAGAAGACCAGCTCTACAGGAAATACTTAAGACCTATTCTCAACAGTGACCACCACAATGGACCACAAGCAAAGTAAACACTCAGAAGCTAAAGGTCAAAATTCAGCTTCCACAATGGCGCAAAGGACAAAACTACACAACATGGTGGCACCAGTGGCTCACCTGTGAGTAGGGCACTGGCCCCATTTACCAAGGGTGGCAGGTTTGAACCCGGCCCCAGCCAAACTGCAACAACAACAACAACAAAAACTACACAACAGATTTACACAAAATAAGATGAATAGAACTCCACCACACTTATCAATTTTCACAATAAACGTCAGTGGACTGAATTCACCACTGAAGAGGCACAGGCTGCTTGATTGGATTAAAAAAAAAAGCCCAAGCCATCCATATGTTGTCTCCAGGAGACACACCTAGCCTTGAAGGACAAATCAAGACTCAGATTTAAGGGATGAAAAACAGTATTTCAAGCAAATAGAAATCAGAAGAAAGGAAGGGTTGCAATCTTATACTCAGAAGCAGATTTAAAGCAACTAAAGTTAAAAAAGACAAAGAAGGACCCTTTATATTGGTCAAAGGAACAATACAACTAGAAGACATTTCAATTTTAAATATTTATGCACCCAACTTAAATGCTCCCAGATTTATAAAAGAGAACTTGATGGTCTAAGCAATATGATATCCCATAATATTATAATATTCAGAGACTTTAACACCTCTCTGACAGAACAGGACAGATTCTCTAAACAGAAACTAAACAAAGACACAAAGGACTTAAATGTAACCCTAGAACAAATGGGATTAAAAGACATATACAGAACACACCATCTCAAAGCTAAGAAACATACATTTTTCTTGTCAGTCCATGGTATGTACTCCAAAATCAACCACATCTTAGGATACAAATTAAACCTCAGCAAAATTAAAAGAACAGAAATTATAGCTTGTCTCTTCTCAGACCAAAAGACAATAAAGGTGGAACTCAACTCCAACAAAAACGTTCGTCCCCGCACAAAGACCTAGAAATTAAACAATCTTACGCTGAATGATAGTTGGGTTCAGAAAGAGATATAAGAAGAAATCATGGGCGGCACCTGTGGCTCAAAGGAGTAGGGCACTGGCCCCATATGCCGGAGGTGGTGGGTTCAAACCCAGCCCCGGCCAAAAACTGTAAAAAAAAAAAAATAGAAGAAATCATTATGTTCCTTGAACACAAGAATACACAAGTTACCAAAACCTGTGGGATACAGCAAAAGCAGTCTTTTTCAGTCTTTTTTTTTTTTTGGAGACAGCATCTCACTATGTTGCCCTCAGTAGAATGCCATGGCATCACAGCTCACAGCAACCTCAAACTCTTGGGCTTAAGTGATTCTCTTGCCTCAGCCTCCCAAGTACCTGGGACTATAGGTGCCCACCACAACACCCACCTTTTTTTTTTTTTCTTATTTTTCAGTTGTCACTGTTGTTTTGCTGGCCCAGGCCAACTTCAAGCCTGCCAGCCTACCCACTGAGCTATGGGCACCACCCAACAAAAGTAGTCTTAAGAGGGAAATTTATCACATTAGATGCCTACGTTCAAAAAACAGAAAACACATCAATAAATTTATGAACCATCTTACGGAAATGGAAAAAGAACAATCTAATCCCAAACCCAGCAGAAATAACCAAAATTAAATCAGAGATTAATGAAATTGAAAACAAAAGAATCATTTAGAAAATTCACCCAAAAAAGTTGGTTTTTTGGAAAAAATTAATAAAATCAATAAAACTTTGGCCAGACTAACTAGAAACTGATAAGTAAAATCTCTTAATAACCTCAATCAGAAATGATAAAGGGGAAATAATAACAGATGCCACAGAGACACAAGAGATCATCTCTGAGTATTACAAGAAACTCTATGCCAGCTTGCCACCTATAGCTCAAGTGGCTAGGATGCCAGCCACATATACTGGAGCTGGCGGGTTCAAACCCAGCCTGGGCCTGCCAAACAACGATAACTACAACCAAAAAAAAAAAAAAAAAAAATAGCTGGGCGTTATGGCAGGTGCCTGTAGTCCCAGTTTTTGCGAGGATGAGGCAAGAGAATTACTTAAGCCCAGGAGTTTGAGGTTGCTGTGAGCTGTGAAGCCATAGCACTCTACCAGAGGCGACATAATGAGACTTTCTCAAAAAAAGGAAAGAATCGCTATGCCCAGAAATTTGACAACATTGAGGAAATAGATCAATACCTGGAATCACACCCTCTACCTAGACTTGAATCAAGAAGAAATAGATCTCTTGAACAGACTCATTTCAAAAACTGAGACTGAAGAAACAATAAAAAAAAAAATCCCCAGACACAGTGGCTCACGCCTGTAATCCCAGCACTTGGGAGGTTTCAAGGCGGGTGGATTGCCTAAGCTCACAAGTTCGAGATCAGCCTGAGCAAGAGACCCCATCTCTAAAAAAAAAATAGCTAGGTGTTATGGTGGGCGCCTGTAATCCCCAGCTTCTTGGGAGTCTGAGGTAAGAGGCGTGCTTGAACCAAAGAGCTCGAGGTTGCTACCAAGTGAGACTCTGTCTAAAAAAAAAAATCCCAACAAAAAAACGCCCTGGTCCAGAAGACTTCACACCAGAATTCTTTCAAGCCTTCAAAGAAAAACTTATACCTATATGGCAGAAATTATTCCAAAGAATTGAGAAGGAAGGAATCTTCCCCAACATGGTCTACGAAGCAAACATCACCCTGATACCAAAACCAGGAAAAGACCTAACTGCAAAGGACGATTTTAGATTAATTTCACTAATGAATATAGATGCAAAAATTCTCAGTAAAATCCTGGCCAATAGATAACAGGTATACATTAAAAAAATCATTCATCATGATCAAGTAGGTTTCATCCCAGGGATGCAAGGCGGGTTTAACACATGCAAGTCCATAACGTAACTCACCATATCAAGAGAAACAAAAACCAAGACATCTGATTGTCTAAACAGATATGAAATAGCATTCATAGATAGAAAAGCATTTGATAAAATTCAGCATCCTTTTCTAATTAGAACACTTAAGAATTCAGGCAAAGGTGGCACATTTCTTAATCTGACTGAAGCCATCTATGACAAACCCACAGACAATATTATACAGAATGGAATAAAACTGAAAGTTTTTCCACTTAGAATTGGAACCAGACAAGGTTGTCCTCTATCACCACTACTATTCAACATAATGCTGGAAGTTCTAGCCAACACAATCAGACAAGAGAAGGAAATAAAGGGCATCTAAATGGGAGCAGAGGAGTTCAAACTCTTCCTCTTTTCCAACAATATGATCTTTAATACTTAGAGAACCCCAAAGACTCAACCACAAGACTCTTGGAAGTGACCAAAAAATACAGCAATGTCTCAGGATATAAAATCAATGTCCACAAATCAGTAGTCTCTGCATATGTCAATAACAGCCAAGATGAGAAGCTAATCAAGGACATAATTCCCTTCACAATAGCTTCAAAAAAAAAAAAAAACCTAGGAATATACATAACAAAAGAGGTGAAGGACCGCTACAAAAAAAATTATGAAACCCTAAGAAAAGAAATAGCAGTGGCTCGGTGCCTGTGTCTCAAGTGGCTAGGGCGCCAGCCACATACACCTGAGCTGGCGGGTTCGAATCCAGGCAGGGCGCGCCAAACAATAATGACGGCTGCAACCAAAAAATAGCCGGGCGTTGTGGCAGGCGCCTGTAGTCCCAGCTACTTGGGAGGCGGAGGCAGGAGAATTGCTTGATCCCAGGAGGTTGCTGTGAGCTGTGATGCCACAGCACTCTACCCAGGGCGACAGCTTGAGGCTCTGTCTCAAAAAAAAAAAAAAGAAAAGAAATAACAGAAGATAATTAACAAATGGAAGAACATACCATCCTCATGTCTTGGAAGAATCAACATTGTGAAAATGTCTATACTACCCAAAGCAATCTACAGATTCAATGCAATCCCATTAAAATACCATCATAATACTTTCAAGATTTGGAAAAATTAATAGCCAAGTTTTTTTTTTTTTTAGACAGAGCCTAAAGCTGTCACCCTGGGTAGAGTGCTGTGGCATCACAGCTCACAGCAACCTCTAATTCCTGGGCTCAAGCGAGTCTCTTGCCTCCGCCTCCCAAGTAGCTGGGACTACAGGCGCCCGCCACAA
>CAUYRH010174591.1:0-13645 GCA_963574655.1 Perodicticus potto | reverse complement strand
TCAAGCTGTCACCCTGGATAGAGTGCTGTGGCATCACAGCTCACAGCAACCTCCAATTCCTGGGCTCAAGCGAGTCTCCTGCCTCTGCCTCCCAAGTAGCTGGGACTACAGGCACCCGCCACAACGCCTGGCCATTTTTTGGTTACAGCCGTCATTGTTGATTGGCGGGCCTGGGCTGGATTTGAACCCGCCAGCTCAGGTGTACGTGGCTGGCGCCTTAGCCCGCTGAGCCACAGGTGCCGAGCCTGAAACTAATTTTTCTTCTTTTTTTTTTTTTTTTTTTGAGACAGAGCCTCAAGCTGTCGCCCTGGGTAGAGTATCGTGGCATCACAGCTCACAGCAACCTCCAACTCCTGGGCTCAAGCGAGTCTCCTGCCTCTCCCTCCCAAGTAGCTGGGAGTACAGGCGCCCGCCACAACACCTGGCCATTTTTGGTTGCAGCCGTCATTGTTGTTTGGCAGGCCCGGGCTGAATTCGAACCCGCCAGCTCAGGTATACGTGGCTGGTGCCTTAGCTCGTTGAGCCACAGGCGCCAAGCCGAAACTAATTTTTCAATTTTTATTTTATTCTAGGATAGGAATACATATGCGTATGGTAATGTTAGATAAAATGAACATCCATGTGTCATTCAAAATGTAAAAGTAAAGAAAATATTATTCTGTTATTCAATCAGTATAATAATTAATTCATTTACGTTGTTTATACCAGGACTTAGTTTATATTCTTTCAGGATTTTAGGTAATATAAGGCTATGGAATAGGCAAGAGCGTGTTAGAACACTTGAGCTTAATTAAATATTATAAATTGTCCCTTGGTATCTATGGGGGGTTGGTTTTAGGACTCCCCTTTACTCTTCAACAAAGACCAAAATTTTACATAGAATGGTGTGGTATTTGCATGTGACCTATGCACATCCTCCAATATACATTAAATCATCTTCAGATTGCTTATAATACCCAACAGAACGTTAGGCGAACGTGATAACCACTACAATACGGAAGCAAGTTAATACCTAATGTAAGTGATATGAACATATCTGCTAAATTGTGTTGTTTTTATTTATATTTTTTATTGTATCTTTTTTTTTTTTTTGGTAGAGACAGAGTCTCACTTTATTACCCTTTGTAGAGTGCTGTGGCGTCACAGCTCACAGCAACCTCCAACTCTTGGGCTTACGTGATTGTCTTGCCTCAGCCTCCCAAGTAGCTGGGAGTACAGGCGCCCACCACAATGGCCGGATTTTTTTTTTTTTTCGTTTTTTGTTGTAGTTTGGCCGGGGCCGGGTTTGAACTTGTCACCCTTGGTATATGGGGCTGGTGCCCTACCCACTGAGCCAGAGGTGCTGCCCTAATTGTATCTTTTTAAGAAGCTGTTTTTTATTTCTGAAATACTTTCAATCCACAGTTGATTGAATCTGTGGAACCTGTGGTTATGGAGGGCCAACTGAACATTAAAAAAAAAAAAAAATTCTGTCCTGGGACTTATACTTGACTTGAAATAACAGATAGTCATTTTATTAATGTAAGGAGTTTACTTTTTATGTAATGGTATTTCTTAAGTAACAACTGAAAAACAGTTTATCATTTTCCTGCAAAAAGTCTTTGGCTTATTGCTTTTGGATTACACAAGACTTCTGTGTGCAAATTTAGCTTACTGAAAAATATGTGTTTTCACTAAGGCAGTAAGCACTTTAGGTTGTGAGCTCCTTGAGGGTTGAGTTATTTTGCTTATTTCTACTTAGCATAGTGCCTAGAAAATAGTAAATATTTAGTACGTATTTGTTGAAAGTAACAGACAACATTTACTGAGCATTTACTATTTGAAACTTTTTGGGGAGAAACTGTAGAATTCCCTATAAGGAAGCAACATTGATATCTGGGAATATTTACCCTGCATCTAAGTAGCAGTTTTTATCTGAGTTAACTTCTCTCTCTTTTTTTTTTTTTTCGAGTCTCACTATGTTGCCCTTGGTAGAAAACCATGGTGTCACCCTCATGGCAACCTCAAACTCTTGGGCTTAAGCGATTCTCTTGCCTCAACCTCCCAAGTAGCTGAGACTACAGGTGTCCACTATAACGCCTGGCTATTTTTTTTTTAATAGAAAAAAATAAATAAAATCAAGTTTCAAACTTGCATTAATTGGTTTAAAAGCTGTACATTTTTCTTTTGAAAATCCATTTTGTAGAAATTGTTTTTTTCCATACATAAAATCCAAATGTTATTAACAAGTTATATATATTTTTAAAGTATTTAGCTTGATTAGTTTTGGTTATTGCACTTTCAATTTTGATTTTATAGCCCAATTCGTTAGGTAAGAAGGTAAGTGATTTTCTTTAAGAACCTCTATGATGGGCTCAGCGCCTGTGGCTCAACGGGCTAAGGCGCCAGCCATGTACACCTGAGCTGGCGGGTTCGAATCCAGCCCGGGCCTGCCAAACAATGACGGCTGCAACCAAAAAATGGCCGGGCGTTGTGGCGGTCGCCTGTAGTCCCAGCTACTTGGGAGGCTTAGGCAAGAGACTCGCTTGTGCCCAGGAATTGGAGGTTGCTGTGAGCTGTGATGCCATGGCACTCTACCCAGGGTGACAGCTTGAGGCTCTGTCTCAAAAAAAAAACCTCTATGATGTTTTGCCAGTTTTCAATTGGAATACCTTGTTCACACAAGGCGTTTTTTTTCGTTTGTTTGTTTTTTAACTGCCGGCTATTTTTTGTTGCAGTTGTCATTGTAGTTTAGGAGGCCTGGGCCAGGTTCGAGCCTGCCAGTCTCAGTGTATGTGGCCAGTGTCCTAACCACTGAGCTATAGGTGCCGAGCCAATCTGAGTTAACTTCTGAATGAAGGTTTTTCAAGAAGTGATGTGATGTATTATAGAAGTTATGAGGAGACTGACCCTGTATAGTTTTATATGAGACTTGGAATCTTCTCATAATATTGTTGCTTAGGTGTGGAGTTTTCTTCAAAATGAAATATGAAGTGGGTCTTAGAGAAAATTAAGTCCTGATGCTCATTTAGAAGACATATTGCCATCCCCCTACTTTTGATAATTGAAAACTGTGTAGACTAAGTCTTCTTCCATCCACGCCATCACATACCTTTGAAAAGAAGTGAAATACATATTGTAAACCAACTTGGTGCAAGAGAAAAGGAAGAGTGGCGATGAGCTTCTAGTTCCTGAAATTAGGTGAAGTTTTGAAAGCCAGAGATGAGTTGCATGTCTTTGTAGGTGATGGGAAGCAGTGTTGATTTTACCAGCATACAGTGAAAGCATTCGGAAGAAGATGGCATCAGGATTTTATCACTATTTCATTTTATAAAAAATTACATTATACTTCATAGGGTATTATACAATTACCTATGCTTCATTATACTTTTATGGAAAATTGATAAATGAACAAATAGCAGGATGTCATTGTGAGGTTTGTTCATTTTTAAGGAAATCAAGTTTGACACAATTGCTGTAGGGAAAGTACATTTCTTCCTTTTATTCCATATCATCTCGTATTATGTAAATATGCACTTGTCTTTACTGTATCTCAGTGATTAATCTTCATAATGATAACCCTTAATTTTACAAAGAAGAAATACATATATATTTTTTTTTTTTGTAGAGACAGAGTCTCATTTTATCGCCCTTGGTAGAGTGCCGTGGCGTCACACAGCTCACAACAACCTCCAACTCCTGGGCTTAGGCCAGTTCTCTTGCCTCAGCCTCCCGAGTAGCTGGGACTACAGGTGCCCGCCACAACGCCCCGGCTATTTTTCTGTTTTGCAGTTTGGCCGAGGCCGGGTTTGAACCCGCCACCTTTGGTATATGGGGCTGGCACCCTACTCAATGAGCCACAGGCACCGCCCAGAAATACATATCTTTTTTAAAGGTAGGAGCCCTGTTTGTGTTTTAGAGAGAATTCTTAGAGTTAAAATTATGTTCTAAAACATAAGAGGTTAACTAAGATATCTGGAAAATATGACTCTAGGTGACTCATTTCCCAAGTGGTCTCTGTTCTTTTCTGCAGTTTATTTCAGCATATCATTTGCTTCGCTTGGTGACTAAATATTTCATGTTCCTTTTCTAGGCTAATCAACGACATTTTTCATTTTATCTAGTCATAAATTGGTCCATTTTGGCTCTGTATAAATAGGTCTTCAAATAGTATTAAACTGTAACATTTCATGAACAATTTTATTTTAAAACTGTTTTGTTCTGGGATTTAACCCAAATGTTGACCAGTCAGTTATAACTGAAATACTGTTCAGTGTCCAGAGAAGGATATTATATTTGAAATGTTGCCCTTGAAGGATCATCAAAAAGTTGGCAAGATTTTTTTCAGTCCATAAAATATATTAGCAAAGGATTTCGTGAACAACTGTGATCTTTAGATTTTTGTCCAGGAATGTTACATTAGTTGAGTGTTGTGGAATGGAGCCTATCAGAATGTCAGCATGACTTTGCAAGGCCGATCACGCTGTGGAATGAGTGTGTCAGGATCTTGAAGGATACGCTCCTCAGTACAATCTAAGACATTCTTTGGACATCACACTAAGTGAAACCATGATTCTCTAAAGAATACTTCAGGGAACACAACTGTTTATTGTGGGATCTGATACTGAAAACGTGTTCTATGTGATGCATGAGAAATCCTTAGTGTTAGGATTATAGGCACCAGCCACCATGCCTGGACTGTTTTTGCACACTTCTTATTTTCTGACATAAGATGTTTTAGCCTCATTTTGCATTTCCTTATTCCAGCCCTGGAATCCATAATTTCTCCAGTGAGCTCTGTTTCCTGTAAATCCTTTCAACAGACATAGCTAGAAAGTACATGGACATACATGTGCACATCTATATCTGTTTCTGTATTTACATGCTAAAAACCATGAATTTACACCATTATTACCAATTCCAACAAATATTAGAGGGGTTATTCTAGTCTTTCCTATTCTGTGTTTACTACGTATAGCTACCTTCTCTTGCAGTAAGAAGGCTTTAGCTTCAGCCACATAGCTACCCGTTGGCTTCGCTTCGCAGAACACAGACTAGTCCCTGATGTGGTTTCTTGAACACACCATTGAGATGTACTAACCCAGCAAGCATTTTGGTCTACTCTGGCTGGTCCCCAGCCCAGCAGAGTCTCTGGGTATGTCCCGGACTTCACAGCATATTGAGTGACCCTATGGCAAAGCCATTAGTCCTGGTTTTGGCAAATTATGTGGCTTATGTCCCCAAGCTGGGCAAACATTGCAACCGAGACATTGGTTGAGACTGCGTTTGTGGGAAACATGCTGGTTGAATCGTCAGCTAAGACCAGGCCTCAGCAAACATGCTTGTCAAGTTCTTGACCCTGATCAAGGAACTCCAGTTAACATTTAACCTTGTTTCATGTTTATATTCTTGGTTGGTATTTGTATTTTTTTCTTAAGCTAAAAATCTTTTTTTTTTTGAGACAGAGCCTCAAGCTGTCACCCTGGATAGAGTGTCGTGGCTTCACAGCTCACAGCAACCTCCAATTCTTGGGCTCAAGCGAGTCTCCTGCCTCCGCCTGCCAAGTAGCTGGGAGTACAGGTGCCCGCCACAATGCCCAGCCATTTTTTGGTTGCAGCCAACATTGTTGTTTGGCGGGCCTGGGCTGGATTTGAGCCCGCCAGCTCAGGTGTACGTGGCTGGCGCCTTAGCCGCTTGAGCCACAGGTGCCGAGCCATAAAAATCTTTTTATTAATGATCCAAACATAGGCTTGGCACCTGTAGCTCAGAGGTTAGGGTGCCAGCCACGTACACCAAGGCATGTGGGTTCAAACCCGGCCCGGGCCAGCTAAACAACAATAACTACTGTAACAAAAAAATAGCTGGGCGTTGTGGTGGGCGCCTGTGGTCCCAGTACTTGGGTGGCCCAGGCAAGAGAATCGCTTAAGCCCAAGAGTTACAGGTTACTATGAGCTGTGATACCACAGCACTCTACCGAGGGTAACATAGTGAGACTGTGTCTCAAAAAAGAAAAAAAAAAGATCTAAACATAATTACTTAACTTGCTTTGTTTTATATGTATATATGTATAGATATATAATTTCAAAACAATACCAACATGACCACTAACAGTAAGGCCATTGAATCATGTTCTCTATTTGGCCTCAGAATATATTACATTAAAGATGTATGTTCTTTAAGTCAGAAGTTCAAAAGACATTTGAAATAGGATTAATTAAAATTTGTTTTCAAGTTTTAGGGATTACTGGTTTTTTTTTTTTCTTTTGAGACAGTTTCACCTGGGTAGAGTGTTGTGGTGTCACACCTCACAGCAACCTCAAACTCTTGGGCTTAAGCGATCCTCTTGCCTCAGCCTCCCAAGTAGCTGGGACTACAGGCGCCAGCCACAACACCTGTCTACTTTTAGAGATGGGGTCTTTCTTGCTCAGTCTGGTCTCAAACTCCTGAGCTCAAGGGATCCACTTACCTTGGCCTCCCAGGTATGAGCCACTGCGCCTGGCCCTAGGGATTACTTTTTAAAAAAATTTTCACATATTTAACCAATCTTACGATTCTAGAGTCATTGCTATATAACAAGGCCTATTCGGAGACTTCTGCCTCCATCTCTGTTTCCTTTCTACCCTGTTCTTTTTCCTCACCTTTTATTAGTTATTGGTTTTGTGAAGGTTTATTCTTCTAGCATTTCTTTTTTTTTTTTTTCGTAGAAACAGAGTCTCACTTTATCACCCTCGGTAGAGTGCCGTTGCGTCACACAGCTCACAGCAACCTCCAACTCCTGGGCTTAGATGATTCTTTTGCCTCAGCCTCCCGAGTAGCTGGGATTACAGGTGCCCGCCATGATACCCGGCTAGTTTTTGTTGTTGTGGCAGTTTGGCCGGGGCAGGTTTGAACCTGCCACCCTCGGTATATGGGGCCGGTGCCCTACTCGCTGAGCCACAGGCGCCGCCCTCTTCTAGCATTTTTTTCTCTTTGGTATTCTCCCATTTTGTTACACAAAATAGTGATGTACTATATGTACCATTTGGCACATGGTGCATTTGCCTTTGCTTTATTTACTTACTACAATAGAACCTCCGTAGTTGACCACCTCCCTGCACTGACCACCCCCTTAGGTTGACCTAATTTTCATAGACGGGACGTGCACCATGTGTACGTATCAGTACCCTAGGCCTAGTTTCTTATGTTGACCACTTATGTATGTTGATTAGTTTGTCACAGCCCCTTGGGCGCTCAACTTAGAGATGTTCTACTATATGTTCCAAAGTTCATTACTTTTTACAACTACATGCTATTTCAATATGTGAATGTTTTATAGTCTATTCAGTTATAAAACATATAAAAAGACCAATTATTATCCTGGTCGTCTACTGATAGCCATGAGACCTTTAGACTGTTCCCATTCTTTCCTGCTGTGTTCTTATCCTAGAAGGTAGGCTTTAAGAGTTGGCTGAGGTGAACAGAATCCCCGATGTAGCAACAGCTTCTGTTCCTCATCTCATTCTCGCCTTTCCCTACCCTTTGGTATCATCTCAAGGGCTAGTTTGGCCCATCCTTTCATGTCACGTTTTGGTGCCACATGCACTTAGGTCAGTCCCCTTCCCGTTCCCCCTGCTCTTGCCCCCGAAACAAATTGCAAAGAACCCACTTTTGGTTTTCAGAGCTTTTTGGATGATCTCAGTATTTCAGAGAAGGGAATCTGGATAAGTAGAATCAGATAAGCAGCACTTGTGTATGGATGATGGAATAATCCTGACAGGCCCCTAACTTTGTAGCTTTTGATGCCAGAAAGAAAAGCTTATATGAACCATCAGGCTCTGTAAACTGAGAGAAAGTGTCATTTGTCAGGGAGTCTGAAGAAAGGTCATGGTGGCAGGTGGCACCTGTGTCTCAGTGAGTAGGGCGCTGGACCCCATATACTGAGGGTGGTGAGTTCGAACCTGCCCCAGCCAAATTGCAACAACAACAACAACAAAAAATAGCCAGGCGTTGTGGCGGGCGCCTGTGGTCTCAGCTACTCGGAAGGCTGAGGCAAGAGAATTGCCTAAGCCCAGGAGTTGGAGGTTGCTGTGAGCTGTGACGCCACAGCACTCTACCAAGGGCGACAAAATGAGACTCTGTCTCTAAAAAAAAAAAAAGAAAGGTCCTGGTGGCTGGAGCAGAGTGAGGAGTCTGTGGGAGACAGAGGTCTAGTACTTTGCAAAATTCAGCTTAGGAATTTTGCCTTAATGCTAAGAGCTATGGAATCAGTTAAGGGATTTAGTGAGGGTGGACTCAATACATTTTGATTATGATTATGCCATATATTTTAATCGTGTCTGAATTTTTATAGTAGCTGCTCCATAACCACATATTAATTGAAGAAACTATATAATTCTTTATTTAAAAAGTCAAATTTTTTGATGGTTATTTAGTACTAGATCTCAGAGAGGTGTCTCTATGATCCTAGTTATATTCTAATCAAGACTATACAATTCTTTTTTTTTTGAGACAGTCTCACTCTGACACCCTCTGTAGAGTGCCATAGTGTCACAGCTCACAGCAACCTCAAACTCTTGGGCTCAAGCCATTTTCTTATTTCAGCCTCCTAAGTAGGTGGGAGTACAGGCACCGCCACAACGCCTGGCTTTTTTTTTTTTGGAGACAGAATCTCAAGGCGTGGACTTAAGCGATTCTCTTGCCTCAGCCTCTCAACTAGCTGGGACCATAGGCTCCTGCCACAATGCCCAACTATTTTTTTGGTCATTGTTGTTTAGCAGGCCCAGGCTGGATTCAAACCCGCCAGATCTGAGGTATGTGGCCGGTACCCTAGCTGCTGAGCTACAGGCACTGAGCCCTGGCTATTTTTTGGTTGCAATTATCATTGTTGTTTGGCAGGCCCGGGCTGGGTTCAAACCCGCTGGCTCCCGTGTATGTGGCTGGCGCCCTAGCTGCTGAGCCTCGGAGCAGAGTCTCTCTTTTTTTTTTAATGTTTGTTTAAGTAATATGCATAAGATTCAGCTTCTCATGAGAGTGTTGTCTCTCAGATGACACACTGCTTTAGGGGAAACACCTATTCCATTTCATTGCTCTGTACTTCTCAGAGTTTTATGTCTTCACTGGTAGCTTAATTACATTGGAACGTTGTTCTGCTGAAGCAGATCCTTCTAGGAGCTTTTAACTTTGACTTTAAATCAGTAACCTTAAAAATAGATAAAACCCTCAATCCTCCTTGAAACTTTTCATAAAGAGATTCAGCCTTTTTACTTTCTAAACTTTAAAGATTTTATTTGTTTTGTTTTTCTTTGGAAGTTTGGAACTATAACACAGTATTAGGATGTGGTCTTTGGCTCTTTTCTTTTGTGCCTTTGGGCAATGTTTTCTCATTATTCTTTCCACTCAGGGGAGGTAAAACTTGAAAGTTACGTTTTTGTATATTAAAAGTTATATAAAATAATTTAGTTGTTGCTCCACTTGAATGAGCCTATCTTGGTGATAAACATTTTCTGTTTGCTTGGAGATGTTTTTTCACCCTCCTCGAATCATTGGCCAGAGGACTCTGGGCAGTGCCACGAAGCTATTACTCTCTTTTTTCCATTGTTGGTGTTAAAAAAATCAGTTGTTGGTCCAGTTGTTCTTACTTTGTGGGAAGTCTTATCTTTTTTTTTTTTTCTTGTCCCTAAGAGCTTCTCATTGTATTTGTGGTTCTTGACTTTGTCAGTTTTGACAAGGTATGGATTTCTTTTTATTTTTCTTGGTAGGGACTTAATGGATTCCTGACTTTGAGAGTTAGTGTCTTTTCAGGCTGCTGGAAAGTTCTTGGCCATCATCTCTTCAGATACTGTCTGTGGTCTCTTTTCTCCTTCCACATCTTTAAACTTGTTAGGACTTCTCATCTGCATATTCAGCCTTCTTTAATTATTTTGTTTTCACTCTGTTTCTCTGTGTTGCATTCTATGTAACTTTATTTGGATCTGTCTTCTAGTTCTCTGGTCTGTCCATTTAGTTTTTAATTTTTTAATTTTTTAATTTTTTGAGACAGAGCCTCAAGCTGTCACCCTGGATAGAGTGTCGTGGCATCACAGCTCACAGCAACCTCCAATTCCTGGGCTCAAGCGAGTCTCTTGCCTGTGCCTCCCAAGGAGCTGGGACTGCAGGTGCCCACCACAACGCCTGACCATTTATTGGTTGCAGCCGTCATTGTTGTTTGGTGGGCCCGGGCTGGATTCAAACCCACCAGCTCAGGTGTACGTGGCTGGCGCCTTAGCCCGTTGAGCCACAGGCGCCGAGCCTAGTTTTTAATTTTAATTAAAGAAAGGATTTCTAGACTTTTTTGGGCTCCCTGTCTAGTGTGTCTACTTGATTTCTATAGTGTCCTATTGCTTGTTCATATTTTCTAGCTTTTCACTTGTTAAAACCTATTAAATATTTCATATACAGGTGGTGCCTGTGGCTCAGTGGGTAGGGCACCGGCCCCATATACTGAGGGTAGCAGGTTTGAACCGGCCCCAGCCAAACTGCAACAAAAAAATAGCCGGGCGTTGTGGCAGGCGCCTGTAATCCCAGCTACTCAGGAGGCTGAGACAAGAGAATCGCCTAAGCCCTAGAACTGGAGTTTGCTGTGAGCTGTGATGCCTCGGCACTCTACCGAGGGTGACATAGCGAGACTCTGTCTTAGAAAAAAAAAATCAGAATCTGTTTCCTTATTTTTCTGATATTCAATCTGAAACACATAAGCTATACAGAGAGAGCACAAAAATACCAGATCAATGCCGGTTTATGCTGATAATACGCATGTATATACATACTACAGATCCGTGGGAAGAGAAGATAGATACATACAAGCAACTTTACTTTTACTTATTTGCTTATTTTTTTGAGACAGAGTTTCACTCTGTTACCCTGCGTAGAATGCTGTGGCATCATAGCTCACAGTAACCTCAAACTCCTGGGCTCAAGGGATCATCTTGCTTCAGACGCCTAAGTAGGTGGGACTACAGGCCTCCCCACCACCACGCCTGGGTAGATTTTCTATTTTTAGTAGAGATTGGGTCTCGCTGTAGCTCAGGCTGGCCTAAGCTCGAGCCATCTACCTCTCTCCCTCCCCAACTGCTAGTATCATAGCCGTGAGCCACTGCACCCAGTATACAACCAACTTTGGACCTTTATACGACTTATTTATGTGCTATTAGGACACTTTAAATGTGATAGTCTTCCCTAGACTTAGGACCTTTCTGTGACATTTGGGAGAGAATTTTTAAGAACCTTGGGCAACCCTTAGCATTGTATGATTTTTGCATCCAGAAGTTTTGGGGAAGTTTACTATTACTGACAACCAGGTCAAATTGTGTCACTTCTGAATTGTGCTACATTTATAAAAGGTTATAATATTTCTAAGCGCAATGACTAGATACTCAGGAATGATGGGCAGAAAAAAGGAAAAGAAAGTTTAAAAACAAAGAAGCACTTACTAAGAGTATTGGGCATCATCAGATCCAGCTTTCTTGAGTTTGGTTCACATGATGAAGTCTCCTGACGGACTGCACAGTGAGAAGCGCATGTTAGGGTGTTTGAGGTGAGACACGCACATCTTGACTTGTTCTCTTTGAGTTCAGAGAATTTTCTTGACAGGCTGTAGAAAAATACTAGCTTTGTTTTTTAGACCTACTTAAATTTTAGTTCACATTAAGACCAAAGGGTCTCTGTTTCTTAGTGATAGGTGGTTACTGGGTGAGAAATTAGATTAGGCCTTTTTTAGCATCACTTCCGCACCAGTAAAATGCAAGGCAGAGTTGACATTCAGTAAATATAACTTCTCTTTCATCTGGAATGATGGAAAAATTCTAATTAGTCCTTGGACTTTGGAAGTACATTTTCCATTCATTCATTATTCATTCATTGTTGTTGACAGCTTTGTGAAATGCTGACAGACTCATTATTGGAAACCTTTGTAAGGGATAGTTTTTTAGGGATGCTAGAGCGGGGAATTCTATTTGAGAAGATCACTTGGATGAGGTGACCTGGTAGATGCCGTTGTAACTTGGTGTTTGTCAACTAGCTCCTTTATGATTTATAATTAATTTTGATAATTTTATTTCAGATACTGGTTCTAGGTTATTATCCTCTCATTGTTTCTCTCCTGAGATTTAGAAACATAATTAGAATGAAACTGCCATTCATTTTATATTTGATACTTACATTGTCTTAGGTTTATGTGGATGTATATCTATTTCTCCTTTTCTTTCAAGGGAAATTCTGCATTCTCTATGAAGGAAAGTATAAACTGCTTTCCTCTTCATCAGATTTTCTGTACTGTTTAGTTTTCTTCTCCTTTCTCTTCAGTTTAAGATTCAGTTTAAACAGTTTCTTAAATGTGTACGTTTCACATATTATCATGTTTAACTCTTTTTTTTTTTTTTTTAAGACAGAGCCTCAAGCTGTCACCCTGGGTAGAGTGCTATGGCATCACAGCTCGCAGCAACCTCCAATTCCTGGGCTCAAGCGAGTCTCCTGCCTCCGCCTCCCATGTGGCTGAGACTATAGGCGCCCGCCACAACGCCTGGCCATTTTTTGGTTGCAGCCGTCATTGTTGTTTGGCGGTCCGGGCTGGATTCGAACCCGCCAGCTCAGGTGTACGTGGTTGGCGCCTTAGCCTGTTGAGCCACAGGCGCCAAGCCATCATGTTTAACTCTTATGGATTCATTTGGTATTTTGTTTCAGCGCCTTATGTTGCCGTCTTTTATAGTATTAATTAGACAAGCACTCTGAGAAAGAGCAAGGAAATGAATCATAGCTCCCAGGATTGTGTGGAATAAAGGGGGTGATGTGTGTAACGCCCTTAGCTTTGTCTTTGGAGCATGTAAGTGCTCAGAGGGTGCTGCCTGGTAAATACTATTATATTTGTATTCCTGATTTTCTACATTAAAAATTCTTGAAGGGTAGAGAACTATGTAATACATGCTGGACATATTATAGACTCAACACTGATATGTTTTTATTCTCATCATAGTTTTAAAATATTTCCTCTTTTGTCTTGCAGTGACGAAACTAGAACATCTGTTTGTAGGTGATTCAGGTCGATATTTGGCCATTCAGTTCCATCTGGAATGTGCATACATGTTTTTATATTATTATGAGTATCAAAAAGCAAAAAATCAGTTCAGTATCGCTAAAGACATTGGCAAATTACAAATTGATTTAACAGGTAAGACTTTTTACCTTTTTTGTGGATAATTTTATTTTTATAATAAAACTCATCTCTACATTGGCAGTTTATATTGTATGCTACTATTTGTCTATATCTCCTTCTTTGGCTTACAAAAAGGGATTTTAATAATTTTCTTCAAAAATTCATAGTTTTGGAACAAATTTGAAATTATATATTTTCTTTATTCTTAGAGATTCCCACTTATTGTTCTAATATAGTTAGATACAGGTTAGTAATAGACTGTAGCCATGCTGTACACGAATGGAGTTTTTTGTTTGTTTGTTTGTTTTAGTTTTTTTTGAGACAAAGTCTTACTTTGTTGCCCTTGGTAGAGTGCTGTGGCATCACAGCTCACAGCAACCTCAAACTCTTGTGCTCAAGTGATCTTCTTGGCTCAGCCTCCCAAGTAGCTGGCACCCACCACCCTGCCTGGCTAGTTTTTGTATTTTTAGTAGAGATGGAGTCTCGTTCTTGCTCAGGCTG
>CAUYRH010174589.1:0-10965 GCA_963574655.1 Perodicticus potto | reverse complement strand
TTTTTGAGACAGAGCCTCAAGCTGTCACCCTGGATAGAGTGCTATGGCATCACAGCTCACAGCAACCTCCAATTCCTGGGCTCAAGCGAGTCTCTTGCCTCCACCTCCCAAGTAGCTGGGACTACAGGCACCCGCCACAACGCCCGGCCATTTTTTGGTTGCAGCCGTCGTTGTTTGGCGGGCCCGGGCTGGATTCGAACCCGCCAGCTCAGGTGTACGTGGCTGGCGCCTTAGCCCGTTGAGCCACAGGCGCCGAGCCAAGTGTGGAGGTTCTACCACCAAAATCTATATTGGCTCCTGTAAGGATTTAGCACAAGCTTGTTAGTTTAAAACAATAGAAATTTGGTTGCAGAGTGAACCCAAACACAGAGCACCTGAAATTGGGGGGCACATACGAAACAAAATTAGGAGTTGGCAGTGTGGTTCCAATTGCTGGTGCAGTAGAAGTGGCAATGGCAAACGCCCTGATGAAATATAAGCCCAGTATAAAGGGCAGGGCCCCACTTGGAGTCCAAGCATTTGCTGATGCATTGCACATTATTCCAAAGGTTCTTGCTCAGACCTCTGGTTTTGACCTTCAGGAAACATTAGTTAAAATTCAGGCTGAACATTCAGACTCAGGTCAACTTGTAGATGTGGACTTGAACACAGATGAGCCAATGGTAGCAGCAGAAGCAGGCATATGGGAGAACTATCATGTAAAGAAACAGCTTCACTCCTGCACTGTAATTACCACCAACATTCTCTTGGTGGATGAGATATGTGAGCTGGAATGCCTTCTCTGAAAGGTTGAATTGAAGTTTCTCTTGTTTCTGAATCTTTATTTATTTATTTGCAGTTTTGACCGGGGCCGGTCTTGAACCCGCCACCCCCGGTATATGGGGCCGGTGCCCTACTCCTTGAGCCACAGGTGCCGCCCTTGTTTCTCAATCTTTTTTTTTTTTTTTTTTTTTTTTTGAGACAGAGCCTCAAGCTATCACCCTGGATAGAGTGCTGTGACATCACAGCTCACAGCAACCTCCAATTCCTGGGCTCAAGCGAGTCTCCTGCCTCCGCCTCCCAAGTAGCTGGGACCACAGGCGCCCGCCACAATGCCCGGCCGTTTTTTGGTTGCAGCCGTCATTGTTATTTGGCGGGCCCGGGCTGGATTCGAACCCACCAGCTCAGGTGTACGTGGCTGGCGCCTTAGACCATTGAGCCACAGGCGCCAAGCCTTGTTTCTGAATCTTAAAGACTTCATTCTCAAAGTGATCCTGAGGAAGATAGCTATAGAATTTTTATCAACCTGCAAGTGGTTTTCAAAGGAATTTTCTTTTCTTTTCCCAATATGAAAAAAGGGAGAGAAAACTGGCACCTATTCAAATTCTGAAGTTCTGAAATTATACAGTATTTTTTTTTTTTTTTGAGACAGGGTCTCACTATGTTGCCCTTGGTGGAGTGCTATGGCGTCACAGCTCACAGCAACCTCTAACTCTTGGGCTTAAGCGATTCTCTTGCCTCAGCCTCCCAAGTAGCTGGGACTACAGGCGCCTGCTACAACGTCGGGCTCTTTTTTTGTTGTAGTTGTCATTGTTGTTTGGCAGGCCCCGGGCCGGGTTCAAACCCACCAGCCTCAGTGTATTTGGCTGGCGCCCTAGCCATTGAGCTACAAGCTCCGAGCCTGAAATTATACAGTATTTTTTAAAATTACATTGAAATAAACATAAAAGCAAATCCAGTGACACAGGACATTTTGCTTTAGCTACAGTGACATAAACTTACATGTTACACAAGCATGTGTTATCTACCTTGTCATTAAATATTCCTGGAAAACAAAAACAACAACAAACCAACAAAAATGTATTCTTTGGCAGTTCTGGAGGCCAGAAGTTCTAAATCAAGGTGTCAGCAGGGCTACACTCCCTCCAAAGACTCTAGGGGAGGATCCTTCCTGCCCCTTCCAGCTTCTAGTGTTGCTGGAAATCCTTGGAATTCCTTGGTTTGTCCAAGAAACATCCAGTTTCTGCCCTCATCTTCATATCACCCTCCCCTCTGTGTTTTTCCCTATTTTCTCTTCTGTCTCTTATAAGAACACCTGTCATTGGATTTAGGGCCCACATGGTTAATCCAGGATGATCTTGTCTCCAGATCTTTAATTCCCTCTGCAAAGACTCTTTCCAAATAAGGTCACATTCCCAGGTTCCAGGTGGACATATCTTTAGGGCTGCCATTCAACCTACTACAGTATCCCCTCTAGCTCCCCCAAATTCCCATCTACCCCACTTACAAAATAAATTCACCTCACTCCCACATCGCCCAAAGTAGCATGGGTATTCGTCATTCTTTTTTACTTTTGCACATGTGTCAGTGGATGTGCCGTAGTTTATGTTCTTCTTGTTTCTTGTCTTCTGCTATTAAAAATAGTTCCACAATGGAAGTCTTCTGCAGACGTCTTTTCACAGTTTTGCCAGGGTTTTTGTGGGATAGATCCCTAGATGTGGGAGCTCTAGGTCAAAGGGTAAATGCACATGGCATCTTGCTGGGCATCCCTGCATTTCCCTCCCAGGGTCTGTACTATTTGGTATTCTCACCAGAAATGTGTGAGACAGTTTCCCCAAGACCTCACCAATAAAATGTCACATTTGTGAGTCTTTGCCACTTGCAGAGGTGAGAAAACAACCCCCATCTCCTGGGCTTAAGCGATTCTCTTGCCTCAGCCTCCCGAGTAGCTGGGACTACAGGCGCCCGCCACAACGCCCGGCTATTTTTTTGGTTGTAGTTGTCATTATTGTTTTAGCAGGCCCAGGCTGGGCTCCAACCCACCAGCTTTGGTGTATGTGGCCAGCGTCCTAGTCACTGAGCTACGGGCACCAAGCCCCAAATGAATTTTTTTTTTTTTTTTGCAGTTTTTGGCCGGGGCTGGTTTGAACCCGACACCTCCGGTATATGGGGCTAGTGCCCTACTCCTTTGAGCCACAGGTGCCGCCCCCCAAATGAATTTTTTAATCAACTTACAAAGTTCCAGGAAAAAAAAAATTATGGAACCTTATTGGAATTTCATTTAACTTACAAATTTGGGAGAATTGACATCTTTATAATATTGAATCCTCTTATAACCAATAATGTATTGTGTATTTCCATTTGTTCAAGACTAATTTTGTGTCTTTCAGGAATGAATGTTTTACCATTTTACTCATAGGTATGTTGGATATTTCTTGGTAGGTTTTTGCTATTTTGTTTTCTGTCTTTGCGTACAGACAGAAAATAAAGATAAGATAAATACACATTCCCACAAGGCTATTTATCTTTTTTCAGACTTTAGAAAGAAAGCTTTTGTTGCCCTTTGCAGGGGTGGGGAATCTGTGGGCGGCTGCAAGGCCACATGTGGCCCTCCAGATCCCCAGTCCTTTATTAAAAGGATTTGTTCTATAAAAACTGGATTCAGTCAAAAGGCTTGAATAAGATGTTGGCTTTGGGGAGGGAGTGAATCTCTCTCTGACTCATACACACACTTACCATGTAAAGAAAACATCAATATCTATTTTCTTGAGTATAACATGAATGAGTATTGGATTTTTTCAATCTACTGAGAAGATCATATGTATGATTTTCCTTATTGGTAAGAAAGACATGATTGATTATATTAATGGATTTCCTAATGGAGGATCACCCTTGCTTTTCTAAAATAAACTCCATTTGGACATGATGTATATATTTAACGTGCTTTGAAGTTGGGTTTGCTAGTATTTATAATTTTTGCATTGATACACTGTAAACTTTTTTAGTGAAATCTTTGCCAGGTGGAGGATCAGTGTCATAGTAATATAACAAATGAGGATTTTTTTTCCTTTTTCTTGGCTCAGGGGCTAACTTTGGGAGAATTCTGCCAGGAAGCCATCTGGTCCTGTTCTATGCTTTTTTTCCCACAGGGGAGCTCTTTAAATCACTTTCTCTATTTCCTCTGTGAAAATTGGTCTTTTAAAACTTATCCCTTTAGGTCAATTTTGCTAAGTTGTATTTTTCTTAAAAGGCATATATTTCATCTACTTTTCCTAATTTATTTGTTAAAAGGTATACAGAGTAACTAAATCTTTTTTCTAATTTTCTTCCTTTTTTTTTTCTTTTCTTTTCTTTTTTGAGACAGACTCACTCTGTCACTCTGGGTAGAGTGCTGTGGCATCATACTTCACAGCAATCTCAAACTCTTGAGCTCAAGTAATCCTCCTGCCTCAGCCTCTCGAGTAGCTGGGACTACAGGCATCAGCCCTAACACCTGGCTAATTTTTCTATTTTTAGTAGAGACTGGGGAATTGCTCTTGCTTAGGCTGGTCTCGAATTGTAAGCTCAAGGGATCCTGCCACCTCGGTCCCCCAGAGTGCTAGGATTACAGGTGTGAGGCACCATGCCTAGGCGATTCCCAAGAAATTCTGTCACTTCACTTTTTAGTTTTCCTTCAACCCAAGAAATATTTACTTATTTATTTTTGTTTGTTTGTTTTTTGCCGTTTTTGGCCAGAGCTGGGTTTGAACCCATCACCTCCAGTATATGGGGCTGGCACCCTACTCCTTTGAGCCACAGGCACCGCTGAAATCTTTATTACCATGTCTTAAAGTCCTTTTTTTTTTTTTTTGAGACAGAGCCTCAAGCTATCACCCTGGATAGAGAGCTGTGGCGTCACAGCTCACAGCAACCTCCAATTCCTGGGCTCAAGCGAGTCTCCTGCCTCCACCTCCCAAGTAGCTGGGACTACAGGCACCCGCCACAACGCCCGGCCATTTTTTGGTTGCAGCCATCATTGTTGTTTGGCAGGCCCGGGCTAGATTCGAACCCGCCAGCTCAGGTGTACGTGGCTGGCGCCTTAGCCGCTTGAGCCACAGGTGCTGAGCCAAAACAACAGAAATTTTATCTCATAGTTCTAGAGGCTAGAAGTCCAAAAACAAGGTATTGGCAGGACCAGGCTCCCTCTGGAGGCTCTAGGGGGAGATCCTCCCAGCTTCTGGTGGCTCCAGGTGTCCCTTGGTTTGTGACCATGTCCCTCTGCCTCCATCTTCACATGCGCTTTTCCCTCCATCTCTGCCTCCAAATCTTCCTCTCCTTTCTGTTATGAACCCACCAGTTGTTGGATTTCTGGCCCACCCTAAATTTCATCTGAAAGATCCTTAATTATATCTAAAAAGATGCTATTGCCAAATGTATTTATTCTGGGGTTCTGAGTAGGTGTGAATTTTGGGAGCAGACTAAACATACCTACCTACATATGTACATACCTAAGCTTTACTGATTATGGATCATGTTGTCTGGGTTTCGTTTATCTTTACTTAGGTCTTGTCTATCTGAACTGTCCTGAGCGCATTGCCAGATGTATGTTAGTGTTTCTGTTTTTCTTGACGTCACTGTTGGTTTCTGCTTTTGACAGCTGTTGCTGTGTCATAAGGTGCACAAATATGAATGACTCTTAAATCATTGCACGTTGTAGGCTCGAGCACCGCCTCTTTGTCTCTCTCAATGCTTTTTTGATTGCAATTCCACTTGCCAGATTTCGAGAGTGTGGTAGCTACTTTCCTTTTATTTGTTTTTTCCTTGAATATCTTTGTACATCCTTTCTTTTTGTTCTTTTTGTTTTAGCTACATTTGTTTCCTGATGGCCCCATCCTCCATCTTCAAGGCCAGCAGTGTAGCATATTCAAATCTCCCTGTCTCTGTGATCTCTTCTTCCATTCTCACATCTCCTTCTCTGATTCCTGCCCTCCTGCCTTCCTCTTATAAGGATCCTTGTGATGATACTTTACCCACCCAGATCACCCAGGATCATCTCTCCATCATCTCAGGATCCAAAATTCAATCACATCTGCAAAGTCCCTTTTGCAGGGTAAGATAGTACCTTCCCAGGTTCTGGGAATTAGGGAATGAACATCTTTAAGAAGGTCATTATCCAGTCTGTCACAAGAGGTGCTCACCTTTGAAAGGCCTATCCCTGCATTCCCGTATACATGTGCTCTTGCATGCAGCTCTTGTTCTGCCTTGGAACAAATGATCAGATGCTCCCCTCTCCTCTTGGAGCAAGATTTGCAGGCTCCTGGTGAAGTTCAAAGGCAGAGACTGTACATTCTTTGGCATTTGGAAGCATCTTGCCTGAGACAAGTGGCTAGAGGCACACAGCCTTCTGGAATCCGTGCCTTTCTATCATTCCCACCAACCGATACTCTGGCCAGATTGTTTTTTCTACCCTGCAATTGCAGGCAGTATCCCATGGGTAATAAACATAACTTGTTTTGCAATGGAATTAGTTTAAAACGAATGCTTTACAACACTGTCCAATAGAACTATCTGTGGTGATGAAATTGTTCTGTATCTGTACCAAAATATTGTAGCCACTAGCCACATGTGGCTCTTAAGCACTTTGCATGTGGCTAGTAGACAAAGGGACTGAATTTTTTTTTTTTTGCAATTTTTGGCTGGGGCTGGATTTGAACCCGCCACCTCCGGCATATGGGGCTGGTGCCCTACTCCTTTGAGCCACAGGCGCCGCCCCAAAGGGACTGAATTTTAACTATTAAATTAAATAATCTTGATGTCAATAGCAACTGTAGCTAGTAGCTACCATACCAAGTAGTGCCATTTTGGAAAAATCGTATTTCCACTCCAAAGCAGCTAGACAAAGAACAGCTTTTGTCAAAGGCCAGGTCCAGGGTGAGAAAAACTGCTCCTTGTCCAGGTGCAATAAAGCAGTTACTCTATTGCCCATGTATGGTGGAGACACTGCAGAATGACAGCCTCTGAGCAGCACTGTCCAACTCTTCATGCAGCAGTTCAGAGCCATGAGAATAAGCACATGCTACAGAGCAAGGCTGCAAATAAATTGGGCGATGTGAACTTTATGTGTGGTTTCTGTGTGTGTGTGTGTAGAGTCTTTATTAACTTTTTCCACTTGGCTCAAAATATAAGAGGATATTTTTTCTTTTCTTTTTTTTTTTGAGACAGAGTCCCATTATGTCTCCCTCAGTAGAGTGCTGTGGCATCACAGCTCACAGCAACCTCAACCTCAAACTTGGGTTTAAGCGATTCTCTTGTCTCAGACTCCCAAGTAGTTGGGACTACAGGTGCCTACCACATTGCCTGGCTATTTTTTTGTTGTAGTTGTCATTGCTGTTTAGCAGGCTTGGGCCAGGTTCAAACTCACCAGTGTCCAGCCTCGGTGTATGTGGCCGGTGCCCTAACCACTGTGCTATGGGCGCTGAGCCAGGATATTTTCATAGTTGCGTTTAGGAGCACACATTTTTCCTTGTGTCTCTGGTTCCAATAAGGCACTACTTACTGTTTTCAGATCTCTCACTTAAACCTCATGTGACCCAAATTTATTTGCATGTCATTGTCAACCCACAGAAACCCACCCTTCAGGGACATGCTGGCCATGTAGTTGATTAGAAATGACTATTTCCCTTGCACAATAATGCAAGGCTGTCAAACAAACAACAGCCTGTCATTATTTTAAAATTTAATATTTTATGCATTGCAAATTTTTGCATCAATTTTGATTTTTATAAATAGTATACTATCTTGATTACTGATTTTTTGGTGTCCCCTTAAATTTTGTACCCAAGGTGAGGGGGTCCTTACAGTGCCCCCAAATGGTGGATACTATTACTCATCCTCCATCTTCCCCCCATTTCACAGAAGGAAAAACTGAGGCTTAAAGAGGCTTGGCAAAATAGCACAGACAGTGGTATTGTAATACAGTCATGGAATGCTTTAAGATGGTGTACGAGCAGAGGTGCTAATTTTTGGTTGACAACAGGACAATTTTCATTGTGGGTAACATTGGATCCTGGATATAGCAGTACCTGCTGGGCTTTCACAAACATGTAAGTCAGCTCTACTCTCTCCTCCAGGAGCTGGAAGGTTAATAGGAGCAAATGGCTTGGGTCTAACCTGGTGAGTGCTCAGAGGAGGGGCCCAGAGTGCTGTGGCTGGGCAAAGGGATAGAGAAGATGGTCAGAGAGGAGCCTGGAGGAGAAGCCGAGGGACCCAGCTTGACCACAGGGTGATTCTGCCAGAGAATTCAAGTGTTAGAGTGTCAGGACTGTGTCTCTGAGCCTGTCTGCGAAATGGAAGGGCAGAATTAGACCTGCCTTATTTCTGTTAAGAAGCTGCTGCGAGAATCCAATGAGGTACTGGAGGTGAATGTGCTTCATACAAGGCACATATTCTGCATTAAGGTAAGGGGACTTGGCCTGGCACAGTGGCTCAAACTGGTAACCCTAGCATTTTCAGAGGCCAAGGCAGGAGGATTGGTTGAGGCTGGGAGTTCAAGACCAGCCTGGGTGATAGAACAAGACCCACTCTCAATATATACAGTAGAACCTCCACAGTTGACTACCTCCCTATGCTGTCCACCTCCTTAAGTTGACCTAATTGTCACAGAGCAGACATGCACCACATGGATGTATCAGTGCTGGAGGCCTAATTCCTTATGGTGACCACTTCTGTGTGTTGGCCAGTTTGGTACAGTCCTTTGGGTGGTCAACTGACAGAGGTTCTGCTATATATAAGGGGGCATGAAGAAAATCTGCTTTTAAAGTATGTAATGCATTGTAAATCTATGAAAATTTCCTACCCATCTCTGTGCCCCAGCCACACAGTTCTCCTTCACAGAGATAATGCCCTTAGCAGTTTTCTGTGTCTCTTTTCAGAGATGGTGTGTGCATTCACACTTCCCACATGTCAAGAGTCCTACATTTAATGGATTCATAATGAAGCCGAGCTTCTAGCACATTATATAATGGGGAACTCTTAAAAACGGCTGGGAAATGCAGCATTTGGGGTATCAAATTATACTTTACAAGTAATTTTATTTTATTTATTTATTTTCTGAGACAGACTTTCACTCCCCCGTCACCCTGGGTAGAGTGCCTTGGCATCATAGCTCACACCAACCTCAAACTCTTGGGCTAGAGTGACCCTCCTGTCTCAGCCTCCCAAGTAACTGGGACTGCAGGTGCCGGCAGCAATGCCTGGATAATTTTTCTACTTTTAGTAGAGACGGAGGTCTTGCTCTTGCTCAGGTTGGTCTCCACCTCCTGAGCTCAGGCGATCCATCTGCCTTGGCCTCTCAGGGTGCTAGGATTATAGGCATGAACCACCACCCCCACCATACAAGTAATTTTACACCAGGGTTTTTCGGTCTTGGCACTACTGATATTTGGGGCTCGATCTTTCACTGTCACAGCAGGGGGTGGGTAAGGACAGGGGATGGAAGGGGAGCTCTTGCTTGTACTGTGGGATGTTGAACAGCAGCCCTGGCCTCCACCCACCAGATGTTGGGAGAACACAGCTGTGCCCTTCCCAGTGTGGCCGCCAAAAGTGCTCCCTGGCATTAAAGGAGCAACATCTCATTTAGAACCACTGTTCTAAACCTTGTGTGACATTTGTAGAAAAGTGAAAGATAATCAAGAGAAAAAATGAAAAAGATTTAAAGGGATACAAAAGAAATCTGTGAAAAAACTAAGAGCCAGTATAGAGAAATTATAATTCAAACGTTATTCCATAACTATTTGAAGAATCTGTTCATGAAGGACGGGAACGGCTGACTTTCTATCTCCAGAGAGGGCTGAATAAGAAGTGGGTTTATACAGAAGAGAAACGAAGATTGGACATGATTCGGCATTAACACTGGTTCCTGAATCCTTTTCCTTGAAAATTTTTATGAGCCAAATAAGCTAGGACTAGGAATTTTTCTCTTGGAGCTTTGTGGTTAAGATTTGAGAATTTTCTAGTAATGAAATCTGCATTAAAAATTAGCCCAAAATGTTTATTCCATGATCATGTCTACTGTAGTGCTTTTAAGAAAACAATAACTTTTTTCTTGCTACAAAAGCAATACATGTCAGAAATTTGAAAATATAGCCAAGCTAAAAAGAAAAAAATTTAAAATACCCCTAATCCCACTAACCAGTGAAATACTAGGTTTGATACTTCAGTGAATTCACTTCCTAATTATTTTCTGTTCATATATAAAAGTATATATGTAGATATAAATATATTACACCTACATACAAAAAATGGATCACTCAGCACATAATGCTTTTGGAGCTTCCTTTTTTCATTTCATCCACAAAAGTATCTACTACCATAGTAGTTTTAATTCTTCCATTGTATAGGCTCGGCGCCTGTGGCTCAATGGGCTAAGGCGCCAGCCACATACATCTGAGCTGGTGGGTTCGAATCCAGCCCGGGCCTGCCAAACAACAATGACAGCTGCAACCATTGTGGCGGCGCCTGTAGTCCCAGGTACTTGGGAGGTGGAGGCAAAAGACTCGCTTGAGCCCAGGAATTGGAGGATGCTGTGAGCTGTGATGCCACAGCACTCTATCCAGGGTGACAGCTTGAGGCTCTGTCTCAAAAAAAAAAAAATTCTTCCATTGTATAGATGTCTTATAATTTAATACATCCTCTGTTTTGGGAGATTTCACTTCCTTCTGGTGCTTCGAGATCAAAAATAATACTGTAGCAAACTTTTCTCTAGTCAGTTCTTTGCACTGTTTTTCCTCCTCCCCAGGGCAAATTCCTGGATATAAAATTGCTGGGACAAATGATAACCAATTGCTGTTGGTATCATTTGACCACAGTAATTGGTCAAATTATGCATATTTGTAAGGCACTTGATAGGAATTGCTGAACAGTCTGCCAGAAAGACTGCTCAATTTTCATTCTCATCGGGGTTTTTTTTGTTTTGTTTTTTTAACTCTTTGCCAAATCGACAACGTGATAGGTGAGGGTGGAGGGCGTTGGGAGAGTTATCTCAATCTGTTGAAAATTGCATGGCCCAGTTTTAGGCCTTTTTTGAATTGCCTGTTTGCAGTAACGCTTTTTTTTTTTTTTTTTTTTTTTTTTTTTAATTTTAGCAATCCCCTGGAAAAATATAAGGTGGAAATAACCAATTAACAAAAAAACTGGTCTAGGATATGGACGGTGCCTTTATTTTTTTTG
>CAUYRH010174587.1:0-87787 GCA_963574655.1 Perodicticus potto | reverse complement strand
TCTGTCAGCAGAACATTGGAGAGTAGGTGTTTGATGGGCCACCCAAAGCAAAGGCTGTTTGGTGCCCAGGTTAGAGGTAGATTAAAGAGCAGCCTGTACCGAATTCTCAAGAACTAATCAGGACAGATGGAATCCAATATTAAAGGGACTCCAGAAAGATGATTTACCTGAAATCTGAATTATACAAAATAGTTAGAAGGGGTCAGGGATTGTGAGGGGAGGTCTTGGAAAGGGGATTGCAAGTATCACCTAGTACATTTAAGGTCTTTAAAACCGTGATTATGACTGGGAAATGCACGCCGCCTTGTGCCATTTTCATGGATTGTCTTTTAGAGTCATAGCAGTCCCAAATAGGACGTTTTCTGACATAGCTACACAAGATACAAACGTATTTCACTCGGAATGAACTCCTAGAAAGTTGTGTATGAGTCAGCATGTTGTCTCTAATAATGACATAGTCATGTGTTATTGGGTATTTCTAAAATTTAAAACTTTTTCTTGTATTTCTTTGTTTTTGAGGTAGCGCCTTGATCTGTTGCCTGGACTAGAGTGCTGTTGTCATCATAGCTCACTGCAGCCTCAAACTCCTGGGCTCAAGCGACCCTCCAGCCTCAGTCTCCTGAGTAGCTGACTACAATCGTGCTCCACAAACCCCAGCTAATTTTTCTATTTTTAGCAGAGACAGTGTCTCCATCTTGCTCAGGCTGGTCTCAAACTCCTGGCCTCAAGCAGCCCTACCACCTCAGCCTCCCAAAGTGCTGGGATTACAGGTGTGAGTCACAGCACCTGGCCTAAAATTTAAAACTTTAATTCCAGGATTCATTATGAAATTCAAGTTATACTAGAATCTAAGAGGTAGCCATGTGCATATACTGTATACACATAAATAGTATGATTTTATGTTTCATAAACAAATCATTTAAAAATCAAGATCGATTCTTAATGGTTGTCTCTTTTGTTTTCCAATTTTGAAAAGTTTTTACTCTTAAAGACCAACATCACAAGATGTGGTAGAAAAGAAAAGTTGTTTTCAATTTTTTCCGGGAATTAGTAGCATGCTTTTTATTTTTCCACCAAGCTCATGTGGTTGAAAAATCTCATACCCAAAGTTTACTTAATTTTGTCTGAAGTTATTGCAATTTCATATTGAAACAGGCTTGTTTTGTTGTGAAATAAGAGAAACAACACTGACTTGTTCTACCAAATAAGTTTTCTCTTTTTTCTTAGCAACCCACTTAGTAGTGGGTTGAAATTGTAGCTCCTAAATAGAATGTCTACACAGAACCTGTGAATTTGAACTTATTTGGAAATAGCATCTTTGCAGAGATATGAAGGATATGGAGTTAAGGTTTTCCTGGATTATCCACATGGTCCCCACATCCAGTGGCAAATGTCCTTATATGAAAAGGACAGACTCAGAGGGGAGGGCAGTGAAGATGGAGCCGAGAATACGGCAGGGATGTGGCCACAAGCAGGGGAATGCCTAGACCACCCAGTGCTCAGGAGGCAAGAAAGCCCCACTAGGCTTCAGAGGGAGACTGGCCCTGCAGCATCTGGACTCTGAACCTTTGGTCTATAAAGCTCTGGGAGAAGGCACTGTCTGAAGCCACCAAGTCTGCAGAGATTTGTTACAGCCTAATGTATTGGACTAGAATCTTACTTTTAAAATATGAAGATTCCATCTTTGTGACTCAAAAAATAAATAAATAAATATAAGAGAAAATCAGCAAGCATCTAGGTTCCTTGACAGTGTGATTAATGTATTGAAAACTCAGAAATGTAGGACTTAGTGCAGGATTAAGACAATGTTCTTTGGCCTTGCTACAGAGACCGGAGCTGGCTGGTAGCTTTAATAAACTTGTGACCTGGAGTGTTGTGGGGCGGGGTGAGGGGATGTTTTGTTTGTTTGCTGTTTATGTTAGATTACTTAATTACTTATTTCTAAGTCAAATTGTAAACTACAAAATCAAAATATTTAAAAGAAGTTACAAAGTAACCTTAACTTCTGGTCAAGAGCAAACAGGTGCAAACATATCCCTTAACTGACAGTTTTCTTAGTGTGCAAGGCACATGTCAGCTATAAGAAGCTCGATTTTTAGGTAAAGCAAGTGAAATTCAGAGTGGTTAAAAGCTCTTTCATGTATGTTTTTGTTTGACAAACAACTTCTCAATGTAGCCTGAGTTTGCAGTCCCGTGGCCCATAATCTATCACTCAGCTGCCACGTCCCTGTAAGTATTAAAATGATGAAGTACGGTGTAGACACGGATGGGAATAAAACCGGCAATAGCAGTGGGAGAGAAACGGGAACTGGCCTGGGGGCATGCACAAATGTGTCAGACATGGTGTTTGTCCAAATGTGACTGAAGGCCATTTATTTGCAAAAACACCCAGCTACAAAGTAGACGATTCGATAGAGTCACATTTGGAATTGGAAGAGAAATACATGGTACATTTGAAGTTAAATCATTACTAATGCATGTAGAGACTCTCAAAAATAAAAACATGGGAATTGTAATGGTTAGTTTTGTGTGTTAACTCGCATGGGTCATGGAGCACTCAGGCATTTCCTTAGCTATTATTCTTGGCACATCTGTCAGAGTGTTTCTGGGAGAGATTAGGACTTTAATTCATCAACAGAGGAAAGCAGGTTGCCCTCCCCACCCTGGGTGAGTCTCATCCAATGTGCTGATAACAGAAAGGTGGAGGAGGGGAGAGTACCCTCTATTAGAGCAGGCACAGCAAACTTCTGCCCTTGATCTTGAACTTATTCCACTGGTGTTCCTGGTACTTAGCATTGCAGACCCAGGCTGGAGCCACACCACTGTCTGTCTCCAGCCGTGGACGCCAGGTTGGGAGACTTCTCAGCCTCTGTGATCATATGGGGCGTGAACCAATTCCTTGGAACAAATCTCTCTTTTTTTTTTTTGCAGTTTTTGGCCAGAGCTGGGCTTGAACCTGCAACCTCTAGCATATGGGGCCGGCGCCCTACTCTTTTGAGCCACAGGCACCACCGTAACAAATCTCTTTAAACATCTCTATCCGTCTATCAACCGATCATCTATCTGCCTGCCTGCCTACCTGTTTTTCCTATTGGTTCTGTTTCTCTGTCCTAATAGAGGAATTTTATAGCTTTAGACCTATAACTAGATCAAGGCTGCCAAATTAAACATTTTATATCCTTAAAGAGTTTCTTATAAAAAGAGAAAGTGAAAACATGTGAGCTTAAACAATAATTCAGACAAAAAACATAGGTAAGGTATGAATATCCTTACAAATTCTTAATTTCAGGATCAGTTGTTTAAGTTTCATCATAAATATGCCTGATGTTTTGATTGGTATGACATTGCATTTATTGATCAACATGTTTTCCTTTGCTTTAAAAGAATATTTGCTTAAAATAATAAGTAGGTATTGAATTTTATCATGTATTTTTATTCAAATCCATTCATATGTTCCTTTTTATCTTCTCTCCATTAGTTTAATCATTTGATAAGATGATAAAGAACATCTGTCTTGGTAATGATACATTAATTCCTTTAATATATTTCTGGAATAGAATTGCTAATTTTTTAAAAGATTACACTATAGGCACTTACAAAACGAATCTTCCCTACTGTTTGTTCTACATTTGGTTTGATTTAGAATCAGAGTTTTCTGGATTTATAAAATGACTTTTTCTATATACATTAATCATTATTGCTTCTTATATAAAACATGCACTTTGTACCCCATGATTGCATTTATGTACACAACCATGATTTAATTAAAAAAGATATATTAAAAATAAAATCTCAAATTAGAAAAAAATTAGAACAATTCACCTTTGCTGATAGTTTCAAAGTGATAACACTTACCCACACACCTGCAGTCCCCAGGTGAGGGCCATTCCATGGCCTGGGGGAACTCAGAGCCAGTCACCCAGCAGGAGGTGAGCAGCCCCTGAGCCAGGGCAGCTTCATCTGCCTTTATAGACACTCCTCATTGCTGGCATTGCCACCTGAGCTCTGCCTCTTCGGGTTTTTCTCTCCTTAAGAGACTCTAACCCTTCATCCTGGCCCCTAGTCCATCGAAAAAAATTGTCTTCCATTAAACCAGTCCCTGGGGCCAAAAAGGTTTGGGACTGCTGTTATATACGAGACTTGTAAAAATATATAACCAAAGAAAACAACGCTATCATCTGCATCATTTTTTCCCTAAGCTATTTTTATTCTGGACCTGGATTTTTAATGAGATATTTCTCCAAAAAGTTGTCTATATTCTAAATTAAGTTGTCATTACGTCCTTCCTTTTCATCTTAAGAATGATTATTTTACTGAAGTTTAACACTTGGGCTACAGTTATTTTAATCTTTCTTTTTAAAATAGTTTTTCTTTTTCTTTTTTTTGCATGTAAGTATACCCTTGCTCAAGTTTCATAAATACTAAGTACTTAATGTTGTTGTATTTTATATCTTCTAAAGAGTAAATATTATAAAAAGGAATTTAAATCTTTCCAAAGTTATGTAAGGGTACTTTTTATTCAGTTCACTGGAATTACTATGTTATTGTTCCACTGGCAAACAGGGGCTCTGTGTGACTGACCCGCACTCGGGCTATGCTGGCTGGTCAGCTCTATGACCCTGTCCTGTGCAAGTTTACACTCAACATACAGCAGACCACCTTCAGCTTTTCCCATGTTTTTGTTATTTTCATTGTTCTCACAGAATATCATCTGCATTTTGTAATCTCTCAAGTCATTGGCATTTGAATTGTGGCCCAGCACACAAGGGGACTTTCACACATTCCCAGAGGCCCTTCTGGGAAGGCAGAGCACATTTTTAGAGCACAGATGGATTTCAAACAATACTCTGACTGGCACTTTTTCTATAATAAGGCGTTTGCTTTCCTGGGCTTTAAGAATTTTATTAGGAAAGCGTGAGTGGCATCAGACTCTCCCACTCTCATTATTTTTCTTTAAAGTTGTCCAATGATATGTTCTTCACATTCCTGTGCTTATTCCAGTTCAATAACGATGACAGTCTTGTTTCTGTCACAGTTTATTGCATGGCTAAAAACTTACCTATTTACCATGAGATATGTGTTTACAAAATAATTTGTCTTTTAAGTAACATTCTCTTGCCACTGACACTTTGACCATTGATGGGCGTGATGGTTCTAACAAATTTAATGGGCTTAAAAAGAAGAAATTCTCCACTTCAGTGAGGAATTGTTTCTGAACATTTTAAAACCACTTGCGCTAAAGACACATAATTGACATATCTTTGTCTCATTACTGATGCTATCAGAGGATGTGACACAGTATGCAATTTTACTATGAAATACATGTCATGAAACGGGGAATCTACTAAGTGAATTAATTGAAAATTTATAGCTTGGAATAAGTACGCACTAGCATAATGCTAATGCCTGCAGTGCTAAATGTTTCAAATAATATTTCCTCAATTAGACATCTTTTTTTAAAGTGTGCTGAAAAGCAAGACCCAAATTTGCTGTTAAATTATTATAGAAAGTACGTCCCATTTGACAGTCAAGATTGTGGACTAGAATAACATCTATCTAATGAACGGTGCAAAAACGAAGGAAGTCTTTCTATAATGTGTTACCATGAACATGAGCAGTGCAAACTATGAATTGAACAATCTCGAATCTTGTTTATTATTAGAAAAGGAGATTTATACGGTGCATCTCAGAAGGGTACAGGTGAAACTTACTAAATGTAGAATATAAATGTCTGTACACAATAACTAAGAAAATGCCATGAAGGCTATGTCAACCAGTTCGATGAAAATATTTCAGATTGTATATAAAACCAACACATTGTACCCCATGATTACATTTGTGTACACAACCATGATATAATAAAAAAAAAAAAAAAGGAAAGGAGATTTAATACCAGTACAATAAAAGTGAGTTAATCTGACTTAAGGAAAAAGATTAAATGAAGCAAACTTCCTTAGACTTAGTAAAGGAATAACATGGCCTATAAAATTACGTAAGAGATGATTAGCGCACAGATTGGACAGTAACTATCTTTAAGTCTCCTTCCAAAGTTCTTTCTAATTACTTGTGAGGCAAATTTGGAAACAAATCACAGAATAACATTGCAATTAAAGCTGAGTGAGTTGGAATGTAGAATGTGGAGACTTTGCAAATTGATTTTCATGTGCGAAGCATGTAAGCAAGGTGGCTGACACGGGTGGGCTCCATTCAGAGATTATAGAACACATTCAGTTGTCCTAATATTTAGCCTCATTTTTAAACTAAAACACCCAACTCATTATCAGCCAAAAACCGGGCCTTTCCTTATCCAAGGCAGTAAAACTGCATTGTTCTGAGTGTTGTCCTGTAGCATGGGTTTATCTATTCCCAACTGAGTACCTTTGTATTTTATTTGTGATATTTCTGAGGAAGAAAAATATACTTCTTGTTATTGAGAGGCCAGGGAAAGGTGAACTCCACTGGAATTTCCTGCCGAGATTTCTGCCTTCAGGATTGACAGAGCAGAAAAGTCAGACACTACCCCTCGGAAAACTGTGCTGCTTGGGGGACCTACTACTCTGGGGTCATTGGCAACAGCAAGGTGGCAATTGGGACTCTGCAATTTTGCTTGATTGTATAAGGAACCAACGCAGAGCCAAACCGCTCTCCAGTTTTGAGGCCCTGATCCCTTGCATTGTACTTCGCACCCTTCAAGCCAACACGAAGAAAGAAATAAAATGGAAATGCGATGCGAAGTGTTGATTTATGGGGCTGGACCTCTCCTGCTCTTCCCTCCACATACCCATAGCCTTGAGCTGCCTCAGGGCTGCTCAGCTTTCACCCCAGCAGAAGGAGGAAAGCGGCCTTGCCCTTCACAGCTCACTCACCCTTTGAGAAATGGCAGGATGGTTACTGCGGGGTGCAGCTCAGGAGGCTAACACCTAGAATCTCACTGGCGGCTGCACTTGACCCCTGACTCCTTAACAGTAATTTAACAGATACATAAAGTCATCCAAAAAACTACTTAAAATTTAAATTACTTATACAATGGGACATAAATGGAACATAAATATTTCTATAAACAGTTAAAATATTTTCAAAACTTTTCGGAAAACAAGAAGTGATTAAACTTGTACAGAACAGCTGAGCTGTTGAAGAAGTATTGACCACACATTCATTTTTATTCTATCAAATATATTCTGTGCAAAACTTATAGGAATGAGGTAAAAGTGTGGAAGCATTCCACTTACCGAAGTCCTTTGTTTTGTACTATGCACGTTGCTGTGCCGTAGGAATAAAGTTTGTGACAACAAGGATATTTCGTATAATTAGAATGATGTTTTGTAATCATGAAAATGTTGTAGCAAGCACTTGAAGAAAAATCATTCTCAAGAGGACCGACAAATCATTGAAGCTGTGCAGTGTGCTGGGGTCAAGTGCCGCTGCATTCGCCTTGTCCTTCAACCACCCAGAGAACGTTCGGGTGGTAATGATGAGGCACAAGGACCACAATCACAGCGCGTTTCTCTCCAGGGCTGCCGCCTCTTCCCAGGGAACCATCAGTAACTGTCTCCGAACTGAAGCCGAAGTGTGGGTGCCTGAGAAGCCATGGCAGGTCGCGGAAGCTGAAGTTTGAATGTCAGTGGGAGCATAATCTCAGAAACGTTTACTCCTAAATCTAACATATGTTGGGGAAGAGAGAGAAAGAGGGGGACAGAAAGAGAGAGAGGTTCGAAGACAGAGTTAGGACGGGTGAAGGTCCACAAGCAGGAGAGGGGCCATCCCAGGGATCAAGGAGAGGTTTTACTGGGAGGAAGGAGCAGAGGGGAGTGGGAAGGAGGTCCGTCTGTGTCACACAGCTTGGAGTGGGAAGGAGGTCCCTGCCTGTCACATGGCTCCAGAAGGCTTTCATTAGCCTTCTCAGAGTGGTTGGAAGGTGGGGGGCTGCCAGGGTACCATTCGCTTCTGCACAGGGACTCATCTTCACCCCAGAGGCTAATCTTGGAGTCACTCTCTTCTGCAGATGGACTGATCTTCATACCAAGGGCTAATCTTTGGTGCACTCAAGGCTGGGGTAGAAAGCCGCTGTTCTGTTGTTTCCCAGGAACACTGGCCTTGATACATTCTAGGAGTGTGTGTGTGTGTGTGTGTGTGTGTGTGTGTGGAGGGGCGTCTGCTGTGATCACACACTTTGCTCTCTGGCCTCTAACTAGCTGTCCTCTCCAGTTGGCTGTACTCTCTCTCATCAGGGTCGTGAGGTTCCCCCTCTGTACGTGTGTGTGTGTGTGTGTTTAGGTCATTACAAAAGTTTTGAGATACAGGAAAATAAAAAAAACATAAAAAATCCACAGGGATAGGAACAAATGAAGTCCTCCCGGCCATACTGATAAGCCAAGTAAGTTGAAAGTTAAACAGATGCATCAGAAAATATGCTGTCAGCTGTGTTTCTTGGAAGTAAAATAATGGACCATGGCACAGTTTGTCTTAAAACTTTCATAGTGACATATACATGTATATACACACACACACAAGTCCATTAGCTAATGCTATCATTTTTAAGTTTATAGTTTATTCTGACACCTTTACTCAAGGGATAAAATATGAAAATGGCTTTGTCTTAAAAATTCAGCATCTACAGTATATGTTAATGTAGAATGTCTGGACTTTGATATTAAACTTTATCAGGCACACAGAAATTATAGAAGAGTTTTTGATGCTTTGTTTTGTGGTTGATTTATTTGTTTTTAGGCCAAACTGAATTTAAGACGATAGAATCAAAGAGAACAGAGGGTAATTTCTATTGTAAAACACAGCCCACTATAAGATTTTTATAATGGAAAGTATAAAATAAAATATTTGAGATAAAATATTCATGAACTTGGAATTTGTCCTCTTAAGTCCATAAAAACCCCAGAATAGTCTCCAGAAAATATATGCAAACATATATAGTTTACGTAAACACATTTAATTACAAGTTTGCATATGACTTTTAGGAAGGCACATGAAAGAAATATTTATGAAAAATAAATAAAAAAAAAAACCTGTGGAAAACCTAATAAGGAATATGTCAAAGGTACATGATTAAAGCTAGCAAATGTTACAAAAAAAAATTTTAACAAGAAGAACTATAAATTATGTCTCATTAATTGAGTATTTATGTCTTTCCCTGAATATGGAAGGAGTATTATACAATTTTTTTACAAGAGTATTTCACAAAATTTTACAATTTTTTTTTTACAATTTACAGTAGAAATAGGATCCTTAATAAGAAATAGAAAATATTTCTAAAATCCAATTTACAACAAAAATAAAATGGGGAGATTAAAATATGATGGGATAAAAAATGAACTTCTACTAGGTTTGGGGTTGTTACTAAGTTCCAGGGGCTATTTAACTAACACATTAACACATTTATTCTTACAAAAAATTTTCAAGGCAGATAAATTAAGGCATGAGAAGTTTCATAACACAAACAGAATTATCAGAGATTTAAACACAGATATCCTATTTTAGAACCCATTCTATTACATCTATAGAGGATCAAAATATGTCACCATTTTGGTAATAGAGTTTTTTCAGCTCATGGCCGTAAAGATTCAGCAGATGCAGGAAGCCTTGCTGGAGCTCCCTGGTCTGGTTAAAGCAGCGCTGCCTGAGAGGTGAGGACCGCCACACATCCCCTCCCCCTGGGACGTTTAACAGCCACACAGAAGATGCAGAGTTGGCCCCGTGGGGGGCCTGTCCCCCAAATGCTTATTTCACTTGTTCCTCTACATGTTACCTTCCCACAATTTACCACTCATAGAGATTTTGTATCCTTTGTTACAACTTGGAGGAATTTGGAGAACACTCTCCTAAGTATCACAAGAATGAGGATGGAAAGACAAGCGTCTTGTTTACTCAGTACTAATTTGAAATATGTCGATTTCAACAGCATCCTCAAAGCCGGGGGAAAAACTCAATTCCAAGATGGGGAGAGAGGTTGGTGGGTTCCTTCCCAGCAGGAACAAGGAGCAGGTGTGTGGTGCATCTCCTGGGCAAAGGACACAGCTGCAACTAGACCTCTCATTGCAAATGCAGATAAAGCCACCTAATTGTATGTACCCTCATATTCATACAGAAAAAATCTAAACCCCTTTCTTCTTGTCACTCCTCTGAAAATTTATCATTCTTTGCTACATTGCTACATGAATCCCCACCCTAAACCCTGTTCTAACCAACCCCATGAGTCTTTCATTTCTGAGGTTTCTCTGGGGTGATGTGGGCGACATGGTGTTAACAAATTTTGCTTTTTTCTTGTTCATCTGTCACTTTTCTAAGTTGCAGAGCTCCTAGCCAGAAAACTTCCGAAAATAGAGGAAAAGGTTTTCTTTTGTTTGCTTTTTTCCTCCCCTGAATATAAACTGTGGAAGTACTAAGTTGATGGGAAGAAGAGATGCTCATGAAACAGAAGCATTTACATAAAATCGCACAGTCTATGTAACAAAAGCATTGCAAACTCAGCGCTCTCTGGGCATGGTAAAGATGGGATGCTCAGCCAGACTCATTCTGTCAAACAAACGCCGGTTACTCCTTTGCTCAAACTCCTAATGGTTTCAGCCTCACGGTCTAAAAGTCTTGCAGAGGCCGCGAAGGCCTCACTCAGCGGGGCACCCTCCAGGCTTTGCCAGCTTCCTCCCAGACTCCACTGTCCCCTTTTAGCAACAGGTGTGGGCTTTCTGGTTGGGGTTGTTTCCCGGGCTCGTGCACCAGGAGGGCCACTTATTAAATGTAGCGGGGTTGGATGAGAGATCACGGCGAGTGGACTCACACGTTAGAAGAGGGAATTCCTTGCTCCTACTTCTATTGCCTCTTCAGGCTAAAACTTTGGAATAGGAATTTAGTGCTTCTTGTTTTGGTCATGAAATGATGTTATGCCTAGACTTTGTGAGCGGGAAGCCCGGGACGTCTCCCGAGGACGACTGAGGTCAGGTGCAGCGGCTGCCCGGCCAGAGAGCGCGTGAGCGGGGAGACCCGGGAGTCGTCCCAGGACCACTCTGAGCATGGACGGTGTTTAGGAGAGCAGTGGGGCGGGGGTGAAGGCGCGGGGACTTGGAGGAGGAGCCTTGTCCTGTTCCTACTTCACTGCCTCACTCAAATAGGGCTCCACGCTCTGACCAGGGTGTCAGGAAGCCTTTGCACTATACACCTGGTTAGGGACGCACCTTGTAGGCGCCATCCGACGTGCCCCGATTCATTTCTGCTGATGCCTTTGCCTTCTGCAAGCCCCTGGCTGCCCACCTGCGTGTGCCGTCCGACCTCCTGCGCCTTTCTAAGCCTCCGCAGACTCCCCCTCGGTGGGCACTGTCTTCAGATTCCTCATCAAAAATATATTCCGTGGGAAAATAGCATCTGTTTATTTACTTTTTTGTGAGTCATTAGGATCTAAAATAAGAAAGGAAATGAAGTGGGGTCCAATAAACAATTTACAATAGATCAACAGAATGAAAAAATAATTTCTTTATACCAGTGGTTCTCATGTTGTAACTATAGCCACCGTAAGAAAAATAAGGACCCCCACTTTGGGTACAAATCAGAGGTGATTTTATTTACTCCTGAGCAGGGGGCCGCTGCTAAAATGGCAAACAGCCCAAATCAGGTGGTCATTATTACATCCGTATAGACAGACCACTGCCCCAAAGGGCAAACAGCCGGGACAGAGAAGCAGGTAGCCTTTTATACACTTTCGTTGTGGTGAAAGCAAGCAAGAAACAAAAGCAAAACTTGGTGGTTGGCAGGGTTACAGTCCAGGGGCCCAGCATGGTAGTTGACATGGAAATAGTTTGGGAAACTTTAGTACCTTGGGAGACAGTTTTGGGACACATAGTAACGTGGGGAACTTAGTAACCCGGGATACTCTGCTTGAGTGAGTTTTTACCATTGCTTAGCAAGGGAGTCAAGGAACTCAGAAAGAACTTCCTTGTCAGAAACCTGTTCTCAGAATTAAACCAGTAAGGGGGGTTTGAGATGGACGGTGAGTCAGGCTGAAACAGTTAGGAGTGTTTAGGGGTCTTCTTACCGGGTCAGTTACTACACTCAACCTTCCTAATGCCAAGACCCTTTAATACAGTGCATCATGTTTTTGTGACCCCCAACCATAAAATTATTTTTGTTGCTATTTCATAACTGTAATTTTGCTACTGTTATGAATTGTCGTGTAAATATCTGATATGTAGGATGTATTTTCATTGTTACAAAAGGGTTGTGATCTAGAGGTTAAGAACCACTGCTTTAGGGCAGTGTCTGTGGCTATAAGGAATAGGGTGCTGGCCCCACATGCCAGAGGTGGCGGGTTCAAACCCAGCCCCCAGCCCTCAGCCAAAAACTGCAAAAACAAAACAAAACAAAACAAAAAAATGCTGGTTTATACAGTTGTTGGAAGCACAAACTAAACAACCTCTTTCAAAAGAAATATGGAGAATCCTCAGAGATCTCAAATTAAATCTCCCATTTGACCCCACAATTCTGTTATTAGGCATCTACCCCGAAAGAAATAAGATCATTCTTTCATAAAGACATTTTCGCTAGATTGATTATTACAGCTAAATTTACAATCACCAAGATATGGAAACAGCGTAAATGCCCCTTGCCTCAGGAATAGATTAACAAATTGTGGTACATGTATTCCATGGGATATTATTCAGCCATAAAAAAGATAGTGAATTTACATCTTTTATATTAACCTGGATGGAGCTAAAACACTTTCTTCCTAGTAAAGTATTACAAGAATGGAGAAGCACTTATCCAATGTACTCAATATTAATATGAAGCCAACAGATGATCTAATTCATGCCTACATAGGAGAAAAACTCAATTCAATTCAAGCTGCAGGAAAGGGGGAATGCAGGGGAGGGACACGGGAGGAAGGCTTGGGGTGCTCCCACTTAATGGGCACAATGTAGGGGTGTATGGTACACCTTGTGGGTGAAGGACACAACTATGACTAGGACTCTACCTAACAAATCGAAATATTGTGACCTGATTGTACCCTCATAGTAGCCTGAAATAAAAGAAAAATTAATAAAATAAATAAAAATTGTAAATAAAAAAAGGATGTGGAATACTCACCTCCATATTAAAAATGACCATTGACCCACCCCCCCAAATTCCTGTTTTTCAAATGTGCATGAAACTGTCATCAGGTAATAAATCACTAGAAAACATTGATAAGTTACAAGAAGTTAAAATATTACAAACAATATTCTTTCATTAAGATAAATTAAATTAGAAATTAAAAAGTACTTTTCCCTAGGAATCAATGACAAAAAAAAACATTATTGAGAAACTCTTGGATTAGAGGGTAAATATAAACAGAAATGACAACATTTTAATCATAGTTGCATTAAAAATACTACATCTTAGGTTAGGAGATAGCTTTACAATAGTAATCAGAAAACATAACCTTAAAAACACATGTTAACAAATATAAAATAATAAGAACAGACGGATGTAAATTCCCAAAGTAAAGAGTTAGAAAATGAGCAAAAATAGATAAATAAAAGTAGAGTGCAAGGAAGGAAATAGGAAAGGAAATAGGAAATCAAAACTTCATTAAAATATTACAAAATTAAATTATTAACTTAATCGAAGAGAATCAGGCTAAACCACAAGTATAAAAATTGGTAAATAATAAAGAAGCTCTAATTATCAATATAAAGAGCTTAGACTGGGAGCAGGCACTCACACTTCTAATTTTAGCACTCAGGGAGACCAAAACAGGACAATCACTTGAGCTCAGGTGTTTGAGACCAGCCTGAACAAGAGTGAGACCTTGTCTTTATTAAAAATAGAAAAAAAAAAGTGGATTATTGTGGTTTCCACCTACTCAGTAAGCTGAGGCAGGAGGATTGCTTGATTCTAGTAGTTTGAGGTTATTGTGAGCTCTGCTGACACCACGGCACCCTTCCCAGGGAAACAGAGTAAGATCCTGTCTTTAAAAAATAATAATAATAAATAAAATAAGTTAAAAGCCCTTGAGTCTATTTTTCCACACTTCTGTATGAATTAACTTGAAAATTTCCATGAAATTAGGAATCTTAGAAAAATATGGCTTTTAGAAATATGATTCCTGCAGAGAGAGAAAAATATGGCTTAGAAAAATTGATTCCCGCAGAGATAGAAAACGTCAATCAATTCTCATTTAAGGAATAGAGGAAAAAAATGAAGGAAGTTGCCTTAGTTAGTAGCATCACGGGGTAGGTAAGTAAATAATTTACCAAAAATTGGAAGTAAATAATTTTAATGCCACATAAATTATTTCAAATAATAGAAAAATAATAAAAATATTTATTTTCCTTTGAAAAATCAAATATTGTTACCCAACTCAATAAAGATAGCCATCTAGAAAGCTCTTCAGATAAATACATAAATATGAGTGAAAAGTTTTAATTCTAAATAAAATACACTATGACATATTCCAACTCAATATCTGAGAATAATACATCACACCCAACTGGTTAATGTAACGGTAATCTCTAAAAGTTCTACTATTAGGAAATCTCTTTATGCATACATAATTCACATATGATTAGACCTAACTAAATTCACGTGTTATCCCCAAAGATTCCGAGAAAGGCTTTGACAATAATCAACAAACTTTTTAAAGAAAACTTTCAAGAATATAGAAACAGAGGGCAAATTCTTAGCATATATAGGAGTTTGTGGCCTTCTATATAATATATATAATGACACATACATCTTAACATACACCTTAGCATAACTGTTTGCAAGAATATGTATTTACCCCCATCTTAAAACCAGCATCTTAGTTCAGGGGAAAATACTAGAAGCACTTCCATTAAGGTCAGGAACAAGGTAATGTTGCAAATTTGGTACCATCCCTATAACAATAGGAAGAAGCTTTTCTGGAGGTAGTTAATTTTATACTAAAGATTGTATGGAAAATTACAAAAAATAACGAGGAAATTAGTCAAAAGGAAAAGATATGAAGGACAACTGGCCAAAATTTAAAAGTTTGACAATACACTTTGTGGTAAGGCTTTGGGGGAAATCCTGTATTACCGGTGAAGATGTAGGATGATAAAACCCCTTAAGGAATATATATAAATAAAATTACACATGCACTTACCTATGAGCCCCCCAATTTCACTTCTAGTAATGTGCCCTGATTATATACCTTCAAAAATATCTAAATGCATATGTAAAAATTTATTTGTAATCGCAAAGTATCATTAACTCCCTAAGGGCCTGAACATGAGTGGTTACAATGCGTCCATACAGTGGAGTCCTGTGTAGCTGTAAGGAGAATGTATATGAGGAGATTTGCAGGATATTTTCACATTGCAAAAGAATATATAGTATGTGACATATTACAAATTAATGTAATATGAAGGTTTAAGTAAACATACAGTAATCTGAATGGTTTTGTAAGAAATTATTAAACCAAGAAAAGGTTTAAGTAAACATACAGTAATCTGAATAATTTTGTAAAGAAACACATAAAACTTAAAGCATTACTTATCAACAGAAATAAAAAATGAATTATATGTCATTAAAATAGAAATCCACATATTTACAAGGACAGTGAATATATAATAGCACACAAATAAATAAATATTGAAGAAGCAAAGAGTCTTTCACATAAGAGAATTTCAGAAATTTACTGATAAATCCAAAGGCATGCTGGAGGTGGAAAATTCCCCATTTTGCAACAACTACAGTAAAGATGACTTCATTCAACAATCATCAACAGATGCTAAATCTGAGGCAAGGGAGCTGTTTGATTTGACTAACAGTTGGAAATTTGCATAGTGTCAATATGGACTACATAGTACTTAAGGATACATAATTCAGTAAATACAAGTCTAACAACAACAAAAAAATACAACACAAACTCTCTGACAGATCATCAAATGTAACATCAGATGAAGAGTCACCAGCAGAGGACACCCCATGCTCCTCTGGACTTCAGAAGGATGTAATATCACCTTACACCAAGGGGGCCCAAATCCAGAATCTATCATGAGGCACACCTCAGACAAACTGAAATTGAGAGACAGTCTACAAGATAAACGGTCTATATTTCACAATAATAATACTATAAAAGGGAAAGGTTAAAATGGATCTCAGGTTAAAAGATCCCAAAGGGGCAGGAAAAGTAAATGCATTTCATAATCCTGAACTGGACCCTTTACTAAAGAAGAAACGCTATAGACAGTATTACAGGAGCAATGCTGGAAAACTAAAACACCGACTACAGAGGAGGTGTATTCTATCAGTGGTTAAGTCATCAAATTGGACGACTATCCTGTGGTGACGAAAGCACTCAGGGAAATACTGAGGGGCAAAAGGCATCCTGTGTGCAAGCCACCTGTTAAATATATATATAAAAAAGGACTACTCAATGTGCATATTTCACTAGCTGTTATAAATATATTCATACACACACATATAATCTATGTATATATTTATCATTTGTATCTGGCTCATTATGTAGAGAAGATGATAAAAAAAATTTGCCAAAATATTAGAACTTAGTTAATCTGGGTAAAGAGTTTTCTGTACCATTTTTGCAGCTTTTTTGCAATTTTAAAATATTCAAAATGTAGTATTTAACATAAAGCATAAAAATAAACAACAGAATAAATTTCCAAAGGCAGTTTGACAGAAATGCCATTAATATGTCACTAGCTATTACCATTCAAAGGATTTGGGTATATTAACAGAAAGGGAAAAAAATGACACAAATGGAAAATTTGCAATAGAATGAAGTTATGAAAATCATGTTTCTCAATAGAAGTCAAATAATAGAAAGATAAAGCTATATTTTTACCAATGAAACTCATTAATTTATTCTTTTCTTTCTTCATTATTACTGAAATGGGTGGAAAGGCCCACAAATATAATGTTTGTTAATTTGCTACATGCTTTAAGGAATTGCAATTTGGCAATATTTATTCGGATCATTAAAAGTGTTTATATACTCTAGTCCATTAATCCTGTTTCTGTAATTATTTTTTAAATAAAATGATATGGAAGGCAATCAAAAGTTGGTATTAAAGTGTTCATTGTGCCACTTTAGTAATATGAAGCATATGAAAATACTCTACACATTTGTTGATTGCTCATCTTGTAGGAGTGTTTAAAATAGAAATAAGCTGTCAGGAGAAAAATCTACAGATTTTTGACGAAAAAACAGAATATAAAGAAGTTTCCAAAATAAAAACTTTTGAAAATAACTCAGTTATTCCTGTGATCTATTTGTTATATCCAGTAAACTTGCATAATATGAGTGAAACATTCCGTCATCCACAGAGGTCCCGACTGGAAGGGCAGCTTGTCTAACTAAAGACAGAAGCATCAGCAAAAATTTAAACAAATAATATCTGTGTGCGATTGGGAATATTGTATACAATTTTTAGGTAGAATTATAACTTAAATAATCCAGAGCATACGTTTTTTGCTGAAAGAAAGCAGGTGACTAAGTGGATGCTTCGTTCTATTAACATTCTTGCAACTGCAAGTCTTGATGGAGCCACAATCCCAGGGGATATTCAGCCAAATAGAGCAGTGTCCTGTGAAGAAAGCCTAACGGCAAACTTCCAGTTGCCATGGAGACATGTCCTACTCGTCATATCATTAACCACATGATGAGCAACAGCAGGCAGAACAAAGGGAATGATAGATGGTAGTAGACAAAACCTGGGAGCTTCGGGCTCTCTGTGAGTAAAGGTGGAAGGAGCAGGGGAGGAGTCGATGCAGTAGAATAGACGGAATATGGGACAACCGAGTGCGTCATGAGTAAGTGGCTATGTCCAGCAAGGAGTGACGTGCTTCCAGAATTCCACAAACCTTCCACCCACTGTGGTCAGAGGGTGTATAATCGGATGTTCTGGAATGCACGTTGTCGCTGTTATTCTACCTGGTGATATGGCTACCTTGAAACAATGATAGACAAGAAGACGGTGGAGTGGAGCTCATTCTGCACGTGTCTGTGTGTGTCTGTATCTGTGTGCATCTGTGTGTGTGTCTGTGTATCTGTGTTTGTGTACCTGTGTACCTGTGTCTGTGTTTGCATGTATTTGTGTGTGTGTGTCTGTGTTTGCGTGGATCTGTGTGTGTGTGTGTGTATTGATTGGGCCACTGCCCCGTGTAGAAAAGTTGAGCTCTGATAACTTTCCTTGACCATTGCTCCACCAAAAGTGTATGTAGTTAAAATCCACACAAAGTAGAGCAAATAGTTGGGAAGGATACCACCAGGTACATCTGTATCTAATCTGTACCCGTTTTTATAATATATGTGATTAGTATACACGAAAGTAATTTAAAATAGGTGATTGATTAAGAATCTACTGTGTCTCCCAAAATGTACTACTTGATCAACTGAGTTTTATTTAATGTTTGCTATTTAGAGTCATGTATTCCAGTTACAAAAAAAAAGTTTTAAATTACAAAACACAAAATTATACCAAAGTCGTTTAGTTAGCAATTGTTAGATTGTTGTAAAATTAAATTATCCATCTTTGTAGACTCTTATATTTCTTCCACATCAATGTTGCCCTTATTTATACACATTTCAAGAAAACTACATATAACATATAGATTAGTTACAATTTGAACATGAATTTAGGTAAAAAGAGAACTACTCAATGATGACTTATCTATTCTTTATTTGGCATATTGTACTTATTTCCACTTTGTGTGTTAGGCGTGGGAGCCACAGTGATAATAAGACGTAACGTCTAACTCCAGGAACTCACAGTTTGCGTGCACATCTTTCTTCAGCTCCTTACATTTACGCATACAAGCATGGACACATACATGTATGTATTCGAAACCTGATATGTGCCCTTTTGTACATGTTAAATCCGTATGTGATTCCTAAGGATGGAGAGATTTAGATATTACCAATCTCATCTTTGAGAATTCCTGTTCAGACGATAGAAAAGTGGTTTCCCATTGATATGCAAGAGCTTCTAGAGAGAGAAACAATATTGTTCAAAATGCACCTTACTTCTTAGCAAAAGTGTACTTTAAGCATGGATGTTTTTAGTGTATTTTAGCCTTTTTTGTGGATATGCTGTAGGGCAGTATATAAGTACGTGCATGTAATCACTGGAAGTAAGACCCCACTTGGAACAGGAGTGGAAACACTCTCTTCCCTGATCCTGGAATCCTCTGACTGCACCGGGGGCTGGACATTACTGTGTGATGTGGGGTGCTGGTCAGAGCCTCCCCTGAGGGCCCCAGGCCATCTTCAACATTGTTGGTCCTCTTATTCTGCTTTTTATTGTGGAGGGAAATTACATCCGATGATGGCTCCTTGAGATCTTGGAGATGAGCGTCTTTGTAGGAAGCTGAGCTCTGCTTGCTGTGGTCCATCCCACCAGTAGGCAAAGCTTCTCCTCCAGAATGCACTGTCTTATGATATATCTATGCTTTGCTCTGGTGGATGAACGAGGTCAAGGAAACTTCTCCGGGAACCAGGAGATGTGAGCAACTAGATGTTTCCCTTCTATTTTCCTCTACATCACCTTCTACAATGTCTTCTTTTTAAAAAAGCTTTTGTATCAAAACACGTGGAGTTGCCATTCTTTACCTGTAGATCTTCCAAAGAGACAGAAGATCGTGGTGGGGCACATCTAATTTGTGGTCTGTCAACTTAGAGGGAGCCCTTGAATGTACTTGCTGGGACTATGAGTGCCAAGCAATATTATTAAAAATATCATGGGTATTAGTCTAGTGAGGGAGCTCTTAGATTAAATTTTGTATTCAAAAACCTTCATGTCTTCCAAATTTAACATCATCTAGTGTACAGAACCATGATGCCTAGAAGACATTCAGTCAAGTGTCTGGGAAGTCAGTTTCTTCCCTAAATTTATTGAAAACAAGAATTCACTCAATGTTCTTTTTTGCCTAAATGTAGGTTTACAATGTAGCCCCTACCATGAGTCATCTCCATCAATACTAGTCTTAAATATTTAATTTGTAAGGAGTTTGGTTATTAATCTATCCATTTTTCAACCACTACTATTGAGAGTTTATGAGTAGGCTTTTAAATGAATATAATTAATTTTTAGAAAAAGTACGTTTTTATACAGTGAAATTGATTGGTAATTTATGTAATATTCCAATGTTCTGACCACATTCTTACTACATTAGTTTACGTTGTATCATCATAAGGACAGAAAAAGGAGATAATCCCATCCTCAGAGAGCCACACAGAAGGTGCGGGGAAAATTTCCAGGAGAGAAACTGTTCAACTCTATGACACAACAAAATTATAAATTCTTTTTTTTTTTTTTTTTTTTGAGACAGAGCCTCAAGCTGTCACCCTGGATAGAGTACTGTGGCATCACAGCTCACAGCAATCTCCAACTCCAGGGCTCAAGCGAGTCTCCTGCCTCCGCCTCCCAAGTAGCTGGGACTACAGGCACCCGCCACAACGCCCGGCCATTTTTTGGTTGCAGCCGTCATTGTTGTTTGGCTGGATTCGAACCCGCCAGCTCAGGTGTACATGGCTGGCGCCTTAGCCCGTTGAGCCACAGGCGCCAAGCCCAAAATTGTAAATTCTTAATCTCCTCCTTCTCTGCTTCTCTGCGTATTAGCTCAGACACAGAAGAAGTAGAAGAGGAACCTGTCTTGTATAAAAAGCAGTTAGCAAAAATGCATATCATTTCATTATGCATGGGGTTTAAAATCTTATACAGTGTTTGCTTTGATCAATTAATTCTTACTCCACTAGCTAGTGACACCTATTTGAAATTAGATTCTAGAATGGCATTTGGGGCCAGGTTAATTAGAAAAAGAGCGGTTTTGTAACTAATTCTCTAGACCACAAATTTGAATACACAGAGCCTGTTCCTTTCTTTGCGGTGACCTCACTAAAAATTTTATTTTGCAATCACCTTGCACAAGAAGACTCTCATCGCTGCATTCACTTTGCCCCCAGCTCCCTTGTATATTTAGAATTCAAGGTATTTTTGTTTCATGCAATTCAATCCCGATTATTGTCCAACAGCCTATAAACTAGTTCACATAAGTGAGGGATTGTCTCGTCACTTGCAGAAATCAATGCACGTTTCTAGGGCGATTTTCTACAAACGTGTCTCTTCTTCTTTGGTCTGCCACATCAAGACTCTTTTCATAGTACAGGCTCTAATGATTTTTGCCACCAAATGTTTATGTTCGCGCCATTTTTAAAGGACTTTTGTATCCTTGGGCCATTGGTCAAATGCTTCTTGTGGCTATTTTCTTTATAAGTGGATTCTTTTTCAGTAAAAAGGAATCCAGAGTCACATGGTATACTAAGAAAAGATTTTTAAAATCTTTAATAGCGTTAGAAAATGACACGCACACACACACATAAACTGAAATTTGCAATAGTTCAAAATTATCAAAAAGTGTTTGACTTTTATTATCATTGTGGTATTTTTAGTGATCTCTATAGAAATTGAACAGATGGCTTCATGTTATAATGGAAGAACAATTATCATTAAATGGGTAATGATCTACAACATGTTAGTAAGAGAAAAAAATAAAATTCTTTTTATAGGTTTTGATAAGACATTTCTTTCATGTGATAATTCCTTGCACTGCTTTACAATTCTTTTGAGAACAAAAGGGAAAATGCCAATGCAAAATATGTGCATAGCTTTTCTCACATGAGTGTGAGTTGTCCCAGTGTCCACAGCCTCCGTGACACTATCCCCCAGCTAATGTCCCAAAGTTACATAAACAAGATCCTTCTACAAGGGAAAGATACAGCACAGAAGATGGAATGAATACTCTGAGAGGTTGTTGGCTAGGTGCAAGTCACAGAGTAATATTTTGAAGAGATCTGAAGACAGAAAGGTGGAAGAAATGAGCATAAGAACATTTGATTAAGTCATAGTCAGTAATGCAAATGGCAGCCATTGTTCTTGGAGGGAAAACACTGCTATCAGCTGAACAGAGGATGATGGGAACAAGAAAGGGATGATGTCTGAGAAGCAGTTCTCTTCCCCAAGCAGTATCTCCCCAAGATTAAAGATATTCTTAGCCCTTCTTCACCCACCCACACCCCACAAATCATGCAGAAATATCATGCAAATCATCTCTTGGCTGGTCTGAAGACCTGACCTAGTTCTGGACACTACCACTAGGAAATGGAAACTTTTCTCTGGAACCCCTGAAATACTAAAGCTGTCTGGGCCCCTGCTATAAGCAAGGAACAGCTTTTACATGAAGCCAAAGGATTAGCATCTCAGGAAGAAGGAGAGATAGTCTGTAGAATCTAGAAAAAATATTAAAGTTACCCATGTGGGAGCTTTTACTTCCTGCCTCTTATTCCTATAACCTGTGGAGGCAGCCAAATTATGTACTTTCCAGGGACTAGTCATTTTTTGTCACATTGAGATCAATGTGTGTGTGTGTGTGTATGTATATATATATATATATATATATATATATATATATATATAAAATGTTCTTTCTCATTTCCTACCTGTAGATCTCATTCCCAATTTCTGTTTCACCCTACAGAAAGGTCATTCCACTCTAAACAAACATCCCTGAACTTTCACCTTGTGAACTAAAATAAAACTTTAAGCTCCTCAGCTGACTGACAGCTCTTCCTGGCCAAGGAGATTCCCCCCAAAACCCTTCAAGCCTAGTTGCCAGCCATGAGGAGAAAGGAGGTCAGACACACCTAGTGATTTCCTATGCCTTTGGAGTTACTCTTTGTAACAATAAAATACAAAATCATTGATAAGCCAAAGGCTGTGTAAGGTAAAGCTTAAATCACACCTTCAGGTCATCAATTCACTTAACAGATCCTTTGAGGCTCAATGTGTGTCCAGCGGCTTATCTGTGGTTAGCAGAGTTCCTTACCTTAACTTAGAACAAGCTTTAAGACAAAGCTTCATTTCTTTTACCAATTACAAATCAAAGAATCTTTAAACCTAACTATATCCTGTAATCCCCCCCTTTCTGATGTCCTGCCTGTTTTTTGTAGGCGTATGAATTTTGTTTATTTATTTATTTATTTAATTTCAGTTAATATGAGGGTACAAACAACTAGCTGACTATGTTTGTATTCGTTAGGTTGAATCCCTCTTGTAGTTGGGTCCTGCCCCCAGGAGGTACACCATGTACCCTCACATTGTGCCCATTAAGTGGGAGCACACCATTCCCCTTCCCTCCTCCCTTTTTCCTTCTTTCCTCCCCCCTTCTTTAATTGAATTGAGTTTTTCTCTTGTGTGGACAGGAATTAGATTTTCTACTGGCTTCATATTAGAATTGAGTACATTGGATTCTTGCTTTTCCATTCTTACGACACTTTACTAAGAAGAATGTGTTTCAACTCTATCCAGGTTAGTACAAAAGATGTAAAGTCTTCGTCTTTTTATAACTGACTTATAAAAGAAAGTATTCCATGGTATACATCGACCACAGCTGGTGAATCTATTCCAGGGTTGGTGGGCATTAAGTTTGTTTCTACATCCGGGTGATTGTAAACTGAGTTGTGATAAACAATCAAGTGCAAATGTTTTTGTGATAAAATGATTTCTTTTCTTCTGTGTAGATGCATCATAATGGGATTGTGGGATCAATTGGAAGGTCTATTTTGAGATCTTTGAGGATTCTCCATACTTCCTTCTAAAGAGATTGCATTAGCATGCAGTCCTACCAACAGTGTAAGTGTTCCTTTTTCTCCACATCTGTACCAGCATCTGCAGCCTTTAGACTTTTTGATGTGGGCTCTTCTCACTGAGATGAGGTGATATCTCAGGGTAGTTTTGAATTGTATTTCTCTGATGATTAGAGACTAAGACCATTTATTCATATGTTTTTTAGCCGTTCATCTGTCTTCTTCAGAAGAGGTTCTGTTCATGTCCCTTACCCAGTGACAGATGGGAATATTTGCTCATTTTGTTGATAAATTTTAGTTCTCTGTAGATTCCAGTTATCTAGTCTTCATTAGAATCATAACACACAAATATCTTTTCCATTCTGAAGGTTGTTTATTTGCTTTAATTGTTATGTCCTTAGCTGTGCAGAAGCTTTTCGGTTTATTAAGTCCATACCAGGGAAAATTTTTTTGTCATTATTATTTGGGAAGAACTCAGAAAAAAGGTCCACTGTTGCTGATGTCATTTAATGCTATTCCAAAGATAGTAGCAAATAAGACAGGATAAAGAAATATAAAAACTGAAAGTAAGATGTAAGAATATTAGGAAAGAAACAAGGCTATTGCTTTCTACATTAGTTGTTCTGCTTCTTAACTGCTGCATAATAAACAATCTCATACTAGCACATGGGGGAGTGGCTATTAAAACTGGCCTGACATGGCCCTTTCTCTCTTATTAGCGGGGTCTCAGATCCTACCATGTGGCACAGTGTGGAGGCTTCAGAGCCGCTAGCTTGTTCACCCTTCCTGACTCAGGACTCTGGGGCCACAGGGAAGCTGTGTCTCTGGTTACAACCTCCTCAGGGACCATACAGCCTCACTTCTGCCACATTCATCAGTTACAAAGGGTCCCAAGCCCTTTGAAAAAGCCCCAGGGATGGGAATATTGTTGCAGGCCTCTTGAGGAAATACAATATGCTCCTATGATGTTCTACTTGAAACTGAAATCGTGTTAGAGTTATTATCCTATGTAAAATAAATACACAAACCCTAAGCCCTTGCTCACTACCCAGAAATCATCAATTAGTTTAAAACAGGGAAAAAAATTCAATTTTTCATAGGAACTAAAATTATATATGTATGTATTTTAGTCAGGTATATGACATATTCATATCCATATATACATATATCATGCTCTACAAAAGGAATACCAAAATGCTTTAAGTTTTGACTTGTTTTGAAGTAAGACTTGAATATATGTAGAAACATCCCACATTATTGAATGAAAATATTTACCTTTGTATGAATGCATATGTATTTCATATATTTCAATAAAATCTCAAGAGTGTTTAATTTTAATGAGTCAAAATGATTCTAAAGCGTATTTATAAAAAGACGTGGAGAAAAGTAGAAAGGGAGAATTAACCAAATAATAAACATAGAATAAAACAACAATTATTAAATTATACAATATTAAAGGAAAACTAGCTCCTCAATAGATGGAAATAAAAATTGCATATGCAAATGTAACATAAGCATTTGGACTATTATAGAAATGGCATTGGAATTCAAGGCTAAAAGGATACATTATTTAAAAATCTATTTGTGAGGGCGGTGCCTGTGGCTCAACAGGGTATGGCACTGGCCCCATATGCTGGAGGTGGTAGGTTCAAACCCAGCCCCGGCCAAAAACTGCAAATAAAAAAAACCTATTTGTGAAATATATAGGAAAGTGTATTATTTGAAGTAAAAAAATATATGTGTAGCTCATATCTGAAACACAAAGAATTGAATTTCTGGTGTATGAAATAGTAAGCTGTAAAAACTAAATCATGAAGTTACAAATGTAGGAAGATTAATATAACAAGTAACAGAAATGTAATAAAACATACAGAAAATGCTATCGAATTGTGTTTTAGAGGTAATCACAAACTTATAAAGTTCTTTATGTAAAGTGTTGCTAATTTTTTAAAAAACACATAACAAAAATATTTTAATAACATGAAAATACAAAAGAAAGAGAACATCACAAGATTTAGAGGATTTATTATAAGCTTTAAAAACAGTATATAAAAAAGTAATACATAATTATGAACAGTTGTTTTGAAAAGAAATATAGATATTTCCAATCAAAACATGTTACATGTTAGCATTATGTATTTTAGCTCTTCTAGCATATTGCCAGTGCCTAATAGAAATGACAAAGCAGCTTGATGAGATGCAAGAGAGAGCATTTTTTTCAGTCTCTATCTGTAGAAATTATAAATTGGTGTATTTTCTTGAGGAGTCCTAACAGTACATTAAAATAAATATGCTAGTTGCATGAAAAATTCAGGTCCAAGGAATTCATCCAAATAAAATAAGAGAGGTTGTACAAAATACTTTTCCAGAATTGACCTTTAATTCTGACTATAGAGCTCAGCAGTTTTAAAAATTGTTGATACTGCATTCCTAATTTCATTGGGCCAATTCCTTCATTAAGGACCTGTGAAAATTCTGTAATTGTGACTCTAATTCTGAGTTAAGGAGGAAAACAATTAACATAAAAATATGTTAGACAAAGTCTTGTTTATATGAAAGTGAAATTTTGAAATTGCCTAAATATTGAAAGAATAGGTAAAAGTGGGAAGATATTAGCATAATGAAAGCTTTGAATCTTATAATACTGAGAACCAATGTAAATTATTATAAATTCATGTTAATGTGAAAACACTTCCCATACTATTAGTATTAATAGTTATTTTAGTATTAATAATAAAGTATTATTAATATTAGTAACACCTAGGAATATGGTTTGTCATTCTAGTTATTTACCTCCTTTCAGATGCTCAATAAACATATATATTTCTTATATATCTGATTTATTTTGTTAATCACTTTAAAATTTATTATTCACTTATATTGATTATCTGGTTTTTTTATACTTATATATTTCATTTTTTTTTGTTTTATTAGCTACTTATTTATTCATTAACATGGAAACTCTGACAACACCAGGTCTCAGCTAATGAATGCTGAGATAAGAAAAAAGTTTTTTCATTTGACATAATCTGTACATTATTAAGTAATAATCTAAAGATTTAAATGATAATTCTTTCAATTGCTCTTTTTGAGTAACAGTCCTATTTGTTTCTGTTTCTGTTCCTTATTTCTTAATTAGAACTTTTAAAATAACATTTGTTCAGATGGTTAAATATGGTCGGTTGGTATAATTTTCAAACTAATGAATTTTAAGGAAATACATATTTCACATTTTGAAAGGCATTTCTCCATGAAGTTTTAAAACAATAGATTAAAATTATTTCAGACTTTCTGTTTAGAAGCTGATCTATGTATTGATCATTTGCTATGACACTTATTACATTAAACTATCTTAAAATTAACAAGCTTGTATTATTACAACTAAAAAGTATTTAGTATGGTGGAGAATTATTTCAACTTTTTTTTAGATTTGACTTCTTGGTAGTTTTTTATTTATTTTTTTTTTGTAGAGACAGAGTCTCACTTTATCGCCCTCAGTAGAGTGCCGTGGCATCACACAGCTCACAGCAACCTCCAACTCCTGGGCTTAGGTGATTCTCTTGCCTGAGCCTCCCGAGTAGCTAGGACTACAGGTGCCTACCACAAAGCCTGGGTATTTTTGGCTGCAGTTTGACGGGGGCAGGGTTTGAACTCACCACTTCCAGTAAATGGGGTTGGTGCCCTACTCACTAAGCCACAGGTGCTGCCCGACTTGTTGGTATGTTTTTAATAAAATGTTAGCGTCTATGTTCATAAATGTAATTATCTATAGACTTAATCTAGCATGCTAACTCTGTCATTATTTTCTTATTCAGCATTATGTAGGAGAAACTCTGTAGGGTGACCATGAAGGGACTGTAACACACTGCTCCATGTAGGGAGGTGTCACCATGGAGTTAGGCCTCTGTGCTGATATGAACATGTGGTGCATGTCTGGTCTATGAAATTAGGTCAACTTAATGAGGTGGCCAATGTAGGGAGGTGGTCAGCTGTGGAGGTTCTACTGTAGATTCATTATTGATATGATTTTAATATTCAGCTTGAGAAAATATGAAAGCATCTGCTTTTTAATCATTTTCCCAAAGATTCTATAATGACCCATTGCATCTGTGTTTGTTTCAGAAGGTGGTGGTTATCCCCTGACCAATGGCAGCACCTCCAGCCACTGGGGGGGGAAATGTCAGTAACTGCAGTAGGGATCTTGTACCTTCTGAATGTTTGGTCATTATTCAGCTTTACACCTCCTGATTTTCTGACTCTGTGGGCCAGACCTCTTCACATCTCTGGTCCATGGGAGAGAGTAGGATGGAAGCTTACAATCTGCCCTCTGCTCCAGAAGCTTTTACCCTTTCTGGAATGTCGCCTTACGTTTCCTTTTCCAATAATACAGTCCATGCAAGCGACATGTGAAATGATGCTCACGTCAAAACAGCTGGAGGCTGTCCGCTACATATCATGCCCCTGAGTTACAACCGTCACTGTTCAGCATGAGAGTATTTGCACTATAGAAGATTCCAAACCAACTTGTGTGTGACAACTCAAAAGATACCTTCTTTTGATGATGAAGATGGGGTGGGCACCTGCATGACTGATCCAACCATAAAACAGGAAAGCAATTAGTTTATTATGGGAAATATGCAGAAATTCTTCTATATCTGAATTCATTCTAATGAAAACAGGTGTTCGTTAAAGTTGCTATATTTTTCTTCCTTTTGTTCAATATCTTCTTGGTTTAACTTGGAAGATGAGGGTGCTCATCGGTCCTTCATGAATCTCTCCCATTAAACCTGTTCTATACTTTTACTTTTCCAGTTCTATTGTAATTTTATCAACTTGCATATATGTTAATGTGAAGGTGAGAGGACTGTCCTTTAACAAGCCATTTAAAACTGGTGAATACCTGACCTCTTGTCCCTGGAATTGTCCTATGTCCACATCAAGAGTGCCTCAGCGATTATCAAGGTATACTGACAACCAGTCAAGTGTACTTGCGACTTACCTTGCACACCCTTGGAATTTGAATTTATTTAGCTGATAATAAATATTTTATTTAATATAAAATAATTTATGTGAGACTTTTATTTAGTGTATACACTGAAATCAGCCATTGCTTTTCTTAGATTCTTTGGATTCTGAACACGCAAGAGAAAGTTGAAGAATATTAAGAAGCTCTGGGTAACTCAAACTTCAATATCAAGTTTAGATTTTCCAATAGAATACAATAGAATACATTGGATATTATAGAATACAATAGAATACATTGGATATTATGAGAAATGATCCCTTACAGTTCAGGCAAAGTGAAATGAAAATAGCGACATTTACGTAGTGAATTTTAGATGTTAGGGCTACTTTAAACGTAATAAAAAAATACAGTCATGTTTGGTAGAAAGAATAGGTCAAGGTTATTTATTTAAGCTGAAATTTTGGTACAGAAGGATTATATCACTGTTTTGATCAGTTTGAGCGTGACTAGTACCTTGTAAAGTTCCCTTGGACCTTGCCTTATTTGACCAGACATGGGAGCTTTATTTTATTTTTATTATTGATAAAAATGCTCAGGTTTCTCTTCAGATCGCATAAATCTTTCGCCTTTTTTTTAATTAGTGATAAAGTCTGATGTTTCTACAGCTTCATACTTCTTTCTATCGCTCATCTTTTAGCTCCAAAGATCATTTTTGTTTTATGATAAGAAAATAAAAAGCATTCACAGCAAATACTGTTAAGAAATAATTAGAATGAATGTTTCATTAATGGGAAACCCATGGTAACTCAATGTAATTTAAACAAATAAAGGCAGAGGAGAGTATTTACAATTACTTGAAACTCACATACCTCACAGATTATAGATAACAAATTGGAGTAATAAAAATTACAATGCACAGTGTTCAGAGCACAAATCTTTAAAAAAAAAAAAAAACCCAGTATATTTGTTTCCTATTGGTTTTGTAGCAAATTACTACAAGGTTAATGGTTTAGCATGATGCAAATTTATTATGCTACAGCTCTGAGAGTGAGAATCTGAAGACGGTCTTATAGACCAAATCAAGGCTCAGCACATCTGTGTTCCTCCTGAAGACTCCATATAAATCTGTGCCCTTTCCAGCTTCTCGTGGGCACCTGCATTCCTTGGCCTGTGGCCACGTTCTCACATCACTCCATCCCCTGCTTGTGGGTGATGGTGGGTAGTTGATCACAGCTCAACTGTCCCACTCTGACTGGTGTAAGGACCCTGGTGATTATGTTGGATTCATCCATATAATCCAGGATAATCTCCTTTGATTAAAATTTTTAGATTCATTGTAGGTAAACATGAGGGAAATTAGGATTATGGGAATAGAGTTAGACTACTATAATAATGAAATGATTGTACAAAAGTTTTGTGATGAGGGTCAGGTGTGCAGATAATGGGTGAGGACATGAACCTCCACAAAGAAATGGATTGGTGAAAACAGATATAGAAACATATCATCCTGGGGGCTTCATGAGACAGCTTGGCATAAACATTACAATACTTCAGGAAAAAGGCCTGGAAGAGCCTGGCTGAAGCCAGAAAGGACTCCAGGAAAAAGGTCCGTAAGGGCCTGGCTGGGGCCTGAAAGGTCTTAGGATAAAAGCATGAAAGAGCCTGGTCAAGCCTGCCCTATTACCTTCAAAGACTCTGTACCAAGGTCTTTGAAGGCAGTGAGTCATTCTAAGATTAACTAGAACAACGTGTGCAGCTGAGTCATTGAGCAAGAAAAACTAGTTCTTGTGGGTTGAGATAAGAGGAATCAGCTTCTTTCTCCTGGGTTCCCAATATGAGTAGGGCATCAACTAATCTGCCCTCAAGGGACACAGAGGATTAACTGGGTTGCATCTAGCTTCTAATTCCATGTACCCTTTTCTTCTGTTTCTGTAATCCTGGTAGTGATTGATAAGTATTTTAAGAAGTAGAAGTAATGAAAATGGCTAAAAGGTGATTGGATAGATAATGGAGAATTAGGCCATGAGAAACCTCAAGGCTGATGGACATATACTATTGTGGTTGCAAACACTGGCTCACTGATTAAGAGATAATGAAAGTAATAAAAACTGAGGGTATCAGGATTTCAAGGTCGGCTGTTTCTCACTTCGGGTAGCTGTGGACCCTGCAGGCCCACTCTTTAAATCTATACTCCTTCTCTGCCTCTTTATTTTCCTTCATTTCTTCAACACTGCCAAGCCCTGGGAGAGAATCTTGGAATTACTGGGGCTTGTCTCCCAACAACTAACTCCATCTAAGGGCGGGAGTTAGGCCCTGTTGTCAGGGCCACGTGTGGCCTCCTGGATCCTTGAGTGCTGCATTTTGATTGAACCTAATTTTGCAGAATAAATCCTTTCAATAAAGGGATTTGTTCTGTAAGGTTGTGAAGTTTGGCTTTGGTTGAGGGGCTTTGCTCAGGTATCTGGACAGCAATGCATGGCCTGAGACTCCACCCCTCAGAAGCACATATTTTCTCCTGCATTACTAAATAATGTCCTAAGAGAAATGAATTGTATGTGTCATATGATGGGTGACAATTGGATAAAAATCAGGGAAAAATATTCACATGCTTTGATTTACCATTGTTTTTATTTTACTTATTTGTTTTTTTCTTGACATGGTTTTACACTTAATTTATCATTGGCCATATGTATAATATATGTCCTAAAAAATAACTGCTTTATAATGATCAGACAATAAAAATAGGAGAAGAGTGAAAATAAATTGAATATTTATGAAATATTTCAATGGATAGAAGCTAAACTATAATGAATAAACAAAATCAAATGTGCAAGGAGAGATTTTACTTTTTTGATGAGTCTGAGTATCAATGATTTGCTAATATCTTAACTTCTGTTTCTTAAATATTATTATTTTGGAAATAGGCACAGTTGTTAAAGTAATCTATATTACTAGTGATGTACTTCTTATTAATTAACCATTCAGGATTCAACATGACCCCACAGAGCCAAGTGTCTGTTGAGACAATGAATGTGAGATCTTAAAAGTAGGATTCTGCTCCCGACTGTCTTTGTTGCTGAGTCTATTTTTTAGGCCAGTGTTTGGAACTTAGTTGGTGTTCTGATATTTGTTGAATTAAAAATAATAAATATGGTTGGGCATGGTGGCTCACTCCTATAATCCTAGCACTCTGGGAGGCTGAGGCAGGTGGATTGCTGGAGGTCAGAAGTTCAAGACAAGCCTGAGCAAGAGCAAGACCCCATCTCTGCTAAAAATAGAAAAACTAGCCAGGCATTGTGGTCGGAGCCTGTAGTCCCAGCTCCTCAGGAAGCCAAGGCAGAGGATCACTTGAGCCCAAGAGTTTGAGGTTGCTGTGAGCCATGACATGACACCACAGCACTCTAACCAGGGTGAGAGAGTAAGACTGTCTCAAAAAACAAAAAATTACTAAGTATGATGATAATTCTTCTAGAAGATTTCTCTATCTCAGTTCTTATTTAATATTCACTTGTTAGAAAACTTTTCTTTTAAAAATGCTGTATTAGTGAATATATAGCTATCTCCTTGAGAGGTGGCATTTTTAGCAGACGAGTTATGCCATATCTTAAGTTTTCAATATAAATGTTATGGTTTTTTAAACAGGTTAAAACAGCATATCTATTATTGATCATACCACTCTGCAAGAACTTGATCTATTCTCGACTTTTTCACAATAAACCCTACTTTTCTAAAAATTACTAAGATTTGCAAGATATACCCAAACTGCTAAGCCAGTTTACTAAGTGTCATTTTAGCTCAATAAGAGCAAAGTACCAACAAAGGCATGTTCAGAGCTGCTGTGGATGTTTGCAGTGTAGTCTGGTTCTTAGCACAGATTCCCTCATGTTTAGCAGGACACGTCAGCAGCCCCCTCTTGTGATCGGTTGTCCATCATTCAGCAGGACATTTGCTAAGATGATTGGCAGATGAACTGTCAGCGCCTGTTGTTGCCGTGCACAGAATTTTCTAGTAACTGGAAAGAAATGATAGTTTCTGAAGAACTAGATGCAAACGTCAGTTGGTCTCCTAAGCCCTGAATCAGTGATCTTTAAAGTCTTTATTTCATAAGAACTTTGTCATTTTGCTTGTCTTGTCTCCCCAAATTTTGGTAGATTGCAATACATTGTTGGAGCGTATTCCTGAAGAGAGAAATGTGGCCGGCATTGAAATGCACTTGGTACTAAGCAAGCAGGAAATCAGGATGGCCTACTTTCCCTAGCTTGGGAGAAAAGGAATATTTCACATCCTATTATCAGCTGAATAATGTGAAACAATACATTTTTTAGTAAATTCAGTAATTATTACTATGCGAATTTAAGCCAACAATCTTCAACTGTGTAGCAGAAAAGTTACACTGAATTTTAACAAGGATACCGAGTAAATTGGATGACAAATTCTCCTTGAAATAATGTATTTTAGAATATCTGGTAATGTGGCTCGGCGCCTGTGGCTCAATGGGCTAAGGCGCCAGTCACATACACCTGAGCTGGCAGGTTCGAATCCAGCCTGGGCCCGCCAAACAACAATGGTGGCTGCAAACAAAAAAATGGCCGAGCATTGTGGCGGGCACCTGTAGTCCCAGCTACTTGGGAGACGGAGGCAGGAGACTCGCTTGAGCCCAGGAATTGGAGGTTGCTGTGAGCTGTGATGCCATGGCACACTATCCAGGGTGACAGCTTGAGGCTCTGTCTAAAAAAAAAAAAAATAAAATAAAATATCCAGTAATGTGCCGGGCACAGTGGCTCAAGCCTGTAATCCTACCACTCGCTCTGGGAGGTCAAGATGAGAGGTTTGCTTGAACTCAGAAGTTGGAGACCAGCCTGAGAAAAAGGGAGACCCCATCTCTACTAAAAACAGAAAGACTAGCTAGGAACAGCGGCAGGCTTCTGAAGTTTCAGCTACTTAGGAGGCTGAGACAGGAGGATCACTCCAGCCCAAGAATTTGAGGTTTCTATGAGCTACGAGGCCAGAGCACTCTACCCAGGGTGACAGAGTGAGACTCTGTCTCAAAAAAATAAAAATTAAAAAAAAGAATATCAAATAATGCTTTCTTGATTCAGATTTTAAAGTTACTTTCGTAGGTCCAAGAAAATGTAAGTAAATAGAGATGAAATAAGTATATGACAGGTATTTTGAGAAATTCGCAAGTACAGACTTCATCTATTCATGGAAATGGTCAATTGATCACCTCATAATGTTTTTCCACATGGCAGACTTTTAACTTTTATCTGCAGATGCATTTCACCAATTATCCAGCCACTTGAAAATTAGGTAACATTTTTAAGAGAAATCTTGAGAGAAAAGTAATTTTATAGACTATTTGGTCATAATTGTGGATACTTATTGCATATCTTCACGGAATTGAAAGAATTCTATATGAAACGAACAATGATGAGGAAGAAACTCAGGGCCTCTTTCACCTCAAAAGTCACGTTCTTGCTCCTTGTATTCAGGACTCTGTAATAAGAGGGTAAGGGATGGACAGCTCTGTCCTCAGACTTGGCTCCCACACAACGAACTCCTGCTGATGGAGTCAGAGCTGTTAAATAGGCTGAAATCTCGTACAGACAAGTGTTTGAGAGGTACAGTGAATGAGGACTGAAGGATAGTTGTGGGAGACTCAGAAAGCTGGGGTGTCCTTGGATGAGACCCCTCAGTGACACCAGGCAAGCAGATCGTAGTGCTAGTGTGGGTGACGGTGGAGAGAGGAGGAGAGAGTGTTTTTTTAGGGGAGTGGTTAAGTGCCTTAGTAAGCACTTTATACCTACTGTCTCATTACAGGACCTTTGTTTAAAAAAGCAAGGTAGGTATTATTACCATTTATCGAAGGAGTAAACAAATTCTCTGAGATGCAAAATCCCTTGGACAAAATGCTAACCTTGATATGCAGAACATACACAGAGCCTTTATAATAATCTCTAAGTTATTCACTACTCATTGATTGCAAAGGCCTCATATCCGAATTTGACTCACAAGCATGAAATAATTCATTGGTTTAAACAAATGAAGCCCAAGAGATGTAGTTGGACAGCAAACCGAAGCAGCGACTCCCTTTCCTGTTCTGTTCCATGGCTCTGCCTCACCCAGTCTGAGTTTCACACTCTCAGCCTCTTCGTGGCCAGACCACAAGCTGTGCCTGGAGCAGGTGCGGCCCCGACCACCTGCCAGGTCACAGCCGCTCCCTGCTGTCCATCTTGAGTTTCTCTCCCACCCTGTCAGCGCCGTTTCCACCTTGGGACCAGACTATGAGCTGGTATAATTTAAATAAGAAACAGTTTTCTAGGAAATAAATGAAAAAGTATGTTCTGTGTTCTGTTCCAGAAAGACACAACGGTAAACACTAAGACCTTTGATTCCTGTGGTCTAGCTGTGCAGACATCAATGCCTTTTTTTTTTTTTAATTATTTTTTTTTCAAGTTCAAGTGACGTTAGTAATTTTTTTAATTTTTTTAATTAAATCATAGCTGTGTACATTAGTGCAATCACGGGGTACAGTGTGTTGGTTTCATATACAATCTGAAATATTTTCATCAAACTGGTTAACATAGCCTTTGGGGCATTCTCTTGGTTATTGTGTGAAGACCTTTATATATGGTGCATCTTACAAGGCTACAGGTGAAACTTACTGAATCAATGCGTTTTTAAATAAAATGCAAGTTATATATTCTTCATTATAATGCAAAAAAAGTTACATACAATTAAAGGGACACTAACTTCAAAACCGCAGCCTGCCGACAGAGTCAAATCCAAGGTTAAATTCTAAGTCATTTTTGTTTTTTTCTATCTGAACTTCACATGGCTCCGTACACATAACTTTGAAAACTATGGACTAACAAAGATTTAAATATTTGTCTATTTTCAATTTAAAATGGTGGATAGAAGGCAGCGCCTGTGGCTCTAAGGAGTAGGGCACCAGCTCCATATGCCAGAGGTGGCGGATTCAAACTCAGCCCCGACCAAAAACTGCAAAAAACTAACTAACTAACTAACTAAACAAATAAATAAAATGGGGATTAAAACACAGATGTCCTCAAAAGAAATTCCCATTTGGAAGAGTGGAGCATGAGAAGGACGCTATGGTGGACTCCAGACTAAAGCTTAGCACAGATCATTCACCACTCCCTTCATTCACGTGGAGGGTTATCTGCTTCCTGCCAGGCCAGCTGCTGCTCCAGGCCCTGGGTAAAAGCCAGGGAGGAAAATAGCACAGGCTTCTGCTCTTCTGGATCTTGACCTGCAGTAAGAAAATGAAGAAATTGAAGAATAACAAACTAAATAAATGTTTTGAGGGTAGAAAGCAAGGTTTCTTCCAGGGAGATATGACTGGGAAGCTCTTAGTAAAGACGTTTGAATCTCCCAAGTATAGTCAAAAGAACAAAGTCAGGCAAAACTTGTAAGACTTCACTTTCCTGGTAGAAGCTGTGCTGTTTAGTCAGCCAATTTAGCTGCCCTGGATTCTACACAATGGAGAGAACCAATAACCCTGCCGTCCTCCATGGAGGCACCCGAGAAGGCTGTAAAGTCATTTCTTCAGATGTCTCGTGACATTACAGCTAACTTCAGTGCCTTCCAGGTCCGGTCCTGTGTCTTACAACCCGAGGAAATGAGACTCAGAGAGGGAGTGAGGCAGAAGAGGAAGAACGGACCCGCCTGACCTGGTAGAAGAAGCTGAGAGGGCTCCGTACACAGAAGGCCATGACACTGAGGATGTCACTGAGGAAGCTGAACTTGAGCACGCCTGGCTGAAGGCTTGCATTCAACTCAATTTCTGCCTCCTGTTCTACTGATGATGCTGCCTCATTGTCTCAGGAAAAATCGTATCTAAGTCCAAGTACCTGGTAAACATTTTTTCCAGTGGCAGTGTTAATTCAGCACCATTATCACTATAAACTTGGTAGATGAGCCAGGGTTTAAATATAATGGTGAAAATCAAGGCTATTCCACACGTTATCCATAGTGGAGACTGCTGGAGAAATGGGCAATGCAAATTCACAGAGGGAGGTGTTGCCTGGCGGAATCTCCGGGGTTGCTCTGGGCCTTCGGTTGTCCACCCGCAGCTGGCACATCCCCAGGTCCACGTCCTAACCCAAGCTGGACTCTCCAAGTGGATTTCTGATAAATCTATGAGTTTAAGAATAAATAACATGCAAAATACCTCCTGTCTTCTTCCTAATTCAACAGTGTCATTGCCAACACAGGGTATGTGGACAGAATGGTAAGAAGAGCCAGCTATGGATGCCTTCCCATTTCCTTAGAGGATACAGATCCTCTTTCACTTAATATTTCTTATTTTATAGTCTTTATCACCTATACGTAAATATTGCAATCTGTAACTTTTACTTAATATGTCGATACTACTGGCTAAACTGTGATGATCATAAATTTACAGAAAATAAACATTCTTGCTTTTCACAGATACAGGTTTCCTTACAAAATGTGGTAATGGGCCCCAAGTGAACCGAAATCAGGTAAGCCGCTGGGTAGATAAACAATTGCACATAGCTTTGTGGTGTTTGCTGCGCTGAATGGTGGAAGGTGTGAAGTTTAGGGTCCTTTCTAAGATCGTCATTAATTCTATTTCCATTCCTGACCTCTCTGTGACCATTAAAATTATGATTCAACAAAAGGCCAATTACCTTTTCAAGAAGATTGTTAATAGATTAGCCACTTAGCAATCATTTTGTAGGCCTGCTAAAGGCCTTTGGCTGGAGACGAGGTGGTAGCCGGCGTGTCATGAATCTCTGACCCTACCCACCTAAATCAAATAGGAGCAATAAATCATGCTAAAAATAACTGAACTATATTGCTCAGAATTTGTCATGTAATTCTAAATGTGCTAATGCAATTGGACATGTCTCCTTTGCTAGAGGAACGGATTCTAGACCATCTTGGGAAAATGCTCAATGATCAGGAAAACGGACCAATGAAAAAAACAATCAGAGGAACAAAAATATCACTAGAGAAATATTGTTTCTATAGATTCAAGCAGAAATCATTTGCCAACAGAATTTTTGTGTTTGAAGAAAAGTGTCACTAAAAATGAGCTAACTAATATTCCACCCTCTAGGCTTCAAGGTCAGAAGAACTAGTGTTCAGCTAGTCCACTAATTGAAAATGCCCAGTCTGTGTGTGCCATGACAGAAAGTCCATGCATATAAGATGCACCACCCCAGTACTAGGAGGGACGAAACGTCCCACGTTATTTTGGGGCTCAGTTGAATGCTTACCTTTACACTCAGGAATACTCAGCCTTGAACTGGCTACATTTATACACTTAACTGGGGTATGTTTTGATTTGTTCTGTTTATCTTTAAGAAAACTTTGTTTTAAATTTTAATTTCCCTAAAAATATTCTAATTAGATATCAAGGATTTTTTGTAAAATTGAATGAAATATTTTTAAAACCATATGCATGTGTACAGGTAAGAATAACCCGAAACATGGCTGAAGAAGAGACTCAAACAGGGGTAGCTAGCCTTATAATATATTAAAATGTAACCTAAATCTCTGGTAATCAAGAGTATAACCTTCTTAATGAAACAAAATAATAGAACTAAATCTATGACTTTGTAAGTATTTAGGCTGTAATATAGTAGCATTTAAATTCTGGAAAGATGAATAATTTATGCATTCTTTTGAGAAAAAGCCATGGGTACATTATTTTAAACACACATGGCATACAAGGGGATTGATTTCCTAAAGTTAAAAAGGTTTTCGGCAAAAAGTATAAATATTGTTGTAGATTAGTGAGCAAAAGATATAAATATTTTACAGATTAAAAAGAAATTATAATCAGATAATAACTATAAAACGGTATACAAAATATAAAACAAATATAAGAATAAAATATTCACATTCAATGTTTTATCTTTTCATTTGGGAAGAATTAAAAAAAAAAAATGATCCAGCCGGGCGTTGTGGCAGGTGCATGTAGTCCTGGCTACTCGGGAGGCTGAGGCAAGAGAATCATGTAAGCCCAGGAGCTGGAGGTTGCTGTGAGCTGTGACGCTACAGCACTCTACCCAGGGCGACAAAGTGAGACACTGTATCTAAAATAAATAAATAAATAAATAAATAAATAAATAATAATGACCATACCCAGAGTTGGTAAGAGATTTTTAAAAATCACAGAACCCACTGCTTCCTCGTTTGAACATCTCCAAGTTTTGCCATACTTCCACGTACTCATTATGTTTTCACTGCGTTTACATTCGTTTTTGTTCATTATTTTTTTCAGTGTTCTATGTCTGTCCTGCTTCCTAGAACATGAGCCTCCAGATGTGGAGAAATATTGTTTCTATAGATTCAGGCAGAAATCATTTGCCAACAGAATTTTTGGGTTTGTTTATTTAAAGAAAAGTGTCACACTACACAATCTGAAGGTGGGCTAGCCAGCAAATCAACCAGTGGTGGCGGGTGTGTGACCTTGTGAAGTTTACCACAAAAGCAGCTTGTGTGGGCTCGGCTTATCTTCTCCGCTTGCTCAGAATTTCCTAGCGGTGTTTGAGGGCGCTCATCCTCACCAGCCTCTGTAAATCTTCCCACTCCGTCTGCAGAGAGACAGAGGAGTAATGTAGGTTCCTCAGGGCTGTCTGGAGCTCCCATCTCAGAATGGGAGATAATTTGTAACTCTACAAACATTCACAGATAGAAACTCCTTGATCCTAGCAATAAGAGCAAATCATTTCAAACAAATTTGGAATAAATTACTTTTGTTTTTTCGAATTGTTCAAGGTGACTATATTAAGACACAGCGTATAACGAGTGCTTTGCTTGGGTCACAGCTCTTTTTGGGGAGGGCTCTATAAATGCTATCACGGATTTCTCAATGAGAGAGTGCCAGCAGGTGACTTTGAGGGAACTTCCTGTGGGTTCCCATCGTGTAAGCAGAGTCTCATCAAGGCTGTCTGCATGGTTGATAGCCTTGGACTGGGCAGAAGAGAAAAGGCAGGTCCGCGGGCTCTCCAGGGTGACAACATCTTGACTTCCCTTAGGACAGAGGCCGGGAGGTCTTCCTCGCTCTGGTGAAAGGTTCAGCTTCCCAAGCTTGGGGTCCCTTCCCCGTCCCCATGTCACTTACCACATGGTCTAGGTATTGCTGGGGGTGGGGGTGTCCCTACAATTGTAAACACAGTTTCTCCAGGGGTACCCTGTGCATCCTCAAATTTGTACGATATGTGTGTGTGGAAACCAGGCTTTAACTTGCTCCCCACCCCTAAAACAAAACAAAACAAAACAAAAAACTGACGAACCACGCCTTAGAGGTGGGGAAGAGCAATCTCTAAGAGTTAAAGAAATTCCACCAGCAAGTCACAGAGCCCTCAGATGACTGAAGACTCATCTCCAAAATGAGGACAAGCCTGGTTATGGAGGGGGCTTCCAGGAGGAACGACAAACAGATTTAAGGTCACGTAGTTGGTAATTTTCTCTCTCGTGGGAATTGTCTAATTAACAAACGTGGTGACCTGTTTTGTGCTGACTTTACCTGCAGTGTTCAATGGCACCCCTAGCCGTGGACCGCATTCAGGATCAGGTCCGCCCTATGTCCCCAGCCAGGAGAGTAGCGGATGACAGACTTCTCTGGGTGTCCCCTGCAGAGTCAGGGTGGAGACCAAGGTGTCCAGAACACATCCCACTCTCCCTGGATTATCATCTAGGGTCCAATGGAAAGATGACTCAGAAACATGAAGAGTGAGCCGCCTGGCTTTCTAAAACGGATCCTGAGGTTTTTGTGGGGTTTCTGTTTGTTGGTTTGTTTTAACTAATGGGTAAAGGATCTGGGGGCATAAATGAAGTCAATATTTCAGGTTGGACTCATCCTGCATCTTGGAGTCCTGTTGAACGTAGTGTTAGTTAAATGATATCTCAGATGCATGGAGTGGATCTGGGACCAATCTCTGCATGTCCGATTCCTTACAGTGGCTGCAGAAGTGAACTCATGGAAACTCTCCAGGAGTCAAGACAGTGTAGAAACAAGGGCACCAATTACTGAGGGAGAATTCCCCCAGGGCTGTCATATTTCTGCTGTATCTCAGGAACGGCACTCTCTTATTCCAGACTATCTTCCTAAGGATACTTGTATAGTAAATAACTTTGGGTGACAAGGTTTTCTCTGTACCAACCCTCACACACACACTTGCACACCCCAGAGCAAAGCGTGGGTTTGATTACTTTCCCGAATAACAAAAATATTGCTTTCCTCTGAGCAAAGGTCAGGCAGGCTTGTTGTTCCTATAAGAGATCTGGTTTTCCCACAGTGGGAGTTCCTGTTCTCAAGCACAACCTGTGGCTTGCGTGGGTGCTACTGAACACCAGGCTTCACTCCTGGGATCTGGGGCTTGGCTGAGCCACAGGAAGGCTGAGGTTCTCCAGCCACCTCTGTTGCTTTGAATGATAACTGTCCCTTGTCTGTGTCCCAGAGTCTCCTATCTTGGTGCAGCATTCAAGGAGCTGTGCAAAGCTAAGGTGTCAGTTTACCAGAAAAGCACATTTTCAGATCTTTCACAGGTTCTGACAAAGGATATTGCCAATCATGAAATGATTCATTGTATTTAAACGAAATATATATTGGACATTTCTTATCAAAGGATCAACTCTTGGCATGAAGAAATACATTTAAAGTCAACATTAGGTAATACAAAGATAGTTTCAATGATATTTATTGAAATTCTTATCATAAGAAATGTCTATAATCAGCTTCTACACTGGGATCCAAATCTATTAATAGAATGTGATGGAATTTATTTATCTAAAATCAAAGTCTTTTCTTTTAATTCCTTTTCTCTTCCCTGCCCTCTCCCTATGAACTGACTTAGTTTCACCACGTCATTGAAACGATGACTCTGGACATCACAAAAAGATTCTGCTCTAGGATGTGAAAGTAAATTCATGAAGGAGAAAATGATCCCTTAGGGAGGGATGCAAAAATCTCTTCATCAAAGAGATCCTGGGAATGCCAGAATGAAGTCCTTCAAAGGGGCTGGAAAGGAGCAGTTCCAGAAAGAGAGTGAACCAGGAGAGTATAGTACCAAGGAAGCAGAGAAAAAAAGGTGAAAAAAGAACATGGTGTTTAGCAGGGTCAAACTCTGCAGAAAGGATGATTAACAGAACTCTGAGGAGTCCAGTGGTTTTGGCAATTACGAGGTCATTGATGACATTTAATCTTAGAGTCGCTACATAAGTCAGCTAATGAAGACAAAGCTGTGTGGTCCTCCCATGTATCATAATATCAGCCCTACGGTGAACGATATTATCCACAGGGTAACACTTAATGATGAATAGCATTGTGATTAAATTGCTATAGAATACCAATGGGAATGTTCATTGCAACCCTTTAAATACCAACAGCACCATTAATACTCTAAGATAGACATACACGAAATAGATAGTGGTTTTGCCACGTATGTCACTGTCAAATTTTATGTCACCCTCAGGGGCTTATTGATGTGAAATGAAGTGCATTTATTCAAATAGAGTTAGTTCTGCTTTACAAGGAATAAGAAATTATTTAAATGGGCTTATGCATAAAGAAAAATGGAAATGCTTTTCAATATGCATGTATTGTTACTATTCTATAATTGCTAAAGCTATTGTTCCCATAGTTTGGAATATTTTTAATAAAGTACTAAAATGACAATAATCAGATGGCCAACATACCTTTAAGAAAGACTATCCCAGCCCGGGCGCAGTGGCTCATGCCTGTAATCCCAGCACTCTGGGAGGCTGAGGCAGGTGGATTGCCAGTTCCAGACCAGCCTGAGCAAGAGCAAGACCCCCATCTCCAAAAATAGCTGGGCGTTGTGGCAGGCGCCTGGAGTACCAACTAGTTGGGAGTCTGAGGCAAGAGAATCGCTTGAGCCCGAGAGTTTGATGTTGCTGTGGGCTATGATGTTACGGCACTCTACCCAGGGGGACAAAGTGAGACTCTGTCTCTCAAAAAAAAGGAAAATCACCTTTTTTTGATCCTTGTAAGGATACATCTTGTAATAGATATTTTCCGTACTAAGGATTTGTAATTAAGTGTATTATTCTCCTACTGTATTGTGAAAATCTATTTTTCTTTTTCAAAAACTATAAATTGCTAAATTTCATGGATTATCTTACATTTATTTTTATGCAGTTTAGGAATGATTTTAAGTGTTAGACCCACGATATATAATAGTAAATTGTAAATACTTTATCTTGTCAGTTAAAATTTGCTTTACATGCCAAAGGGGAGAGGATGTATGTTTAAATCAAGGTTGACAAGCTTTGTATGTAAAAGGACAGACAATAAATATTGTTGATTTTGCAGTCATAAGATCTTGTCACAATTATTTTTACCTGCCATTATAGTGAGTAAGCAGTCACAGACAATCCCAAAAGCACTGAGCCTGGCGGTAATTTAATAACATTTCACTCACAAACACTAGAAAAGGGGGTTGGGTTTGGCATGCCAAGTTGCAGTTTGCTGAACTCTGTTGTACGTAAATACAGAGGGGCTTATTCTTGGTACTCACTGCTACTCAGGGTGAGATTGGATCACATGTGTGTAAAGAACATTAAAAGATTTAAACTAGTCTCATAGTAAAAGATATGTAATTTTCAAATTACAAAAGGACTAAGAAAATAGCCAGTTAAATAATCTACACAGCACATTACCAAAAAATGAATATGTAGCACAGAAAGCATTCAGATGATGGCATCACTGTAACCTGAGTTCTTAGTTAGGAAAATGCATGCCTTTTGTTCTGAAGAAAACTGTGATTCATTTTTACTTTTAAGACAAAATTATTTCTAAGAAAATCATATATAAAAATAGAGAAATATTAATTGTAAAGGTTAAAAAAAATTATATCAATTAAATATAACCAGATAACAGATTAAATGACAAATAAAGTGAAATAGTCATATTAGATGGCAGGGCAAAGAAATAAAAAAAAGATAGAACAAAGAAATTAATTTACCGTAGAGAGAAGTACACATCAATAAGTAAGTTTCCAACATAAATATGCAGGTGCTGCAAGAGTTATTTTGAAATGTGAAGGGAGAAATGTGTACGTGTTAAATGGATACGTAAAACAAAATAAATGAAGAAATAAAAGAGAAGTGATAAATCTGGTTATGCTTTAACTTTTGACAAAAAATATACAAATTTGCACTGGATATTTGTAAAAGTGGATTTGATACTAGCTAAGTATAAAATTCCCGAATAAATCAATAAGACTCACTTTGTGTTTGCTGTGTCAGAATGAGTGATGGTTCTATATCCTCATCTGGTCCTTCTTGCCTGAAATTGTCCCAGAAGCCTGGAGGTGGAGCCCTACTCTGTCATCAAGAAATGGAGGAAGGGGCAGTGCCTGCAGCTCAAAGGAGTAGGGCGCCGGCCCCATATGCTGGAGGTGGCGGTTAAAAACCCAGACGTGGCCAAAAATTGAAAAAAAAAAAAAAAAAAAAAAAAAAAAAAGAAAGAAAAAACAGAAATGGAAGAAGGACCCAACTAATGGAAATTTGAGCCTGTTTTGAGTATTTTGAAGATGCTCCACCAGCCCCTGTCTGTCTTTCTATTATGCTAAACAAAGAAGCATGCAAACATGAACAGCGAGAAAGCGTTTTGGTTGATCTGAACCAGTTCGGCGTGGCTTACCTGCTGTGGGTTGCGGCCCCTATGAAAGAGACAGAGGCCCGCGGGTGCACTGTATTTTCTGGTCTTCCATGTGGCCGTCTTGGGCTTGTGATGGCATCAGCAATAGGCCTCTGACTATATGCAGAAAACTGTGATAAATGTAGCAAGATGATAGCATTTATTATTATTATTATTAAATCATAACTTTGTACATTGATACATTTATGGGGTTCAGCATACTACTTTGATATACAATGTGAAATGCTTACATTGAACTAAGTAACACATCCATCACAATTATACTCGTTTCTTTTTTTTTCTTTTTTGTAGAGACAGAGTCTCACTTTATCACCCTCAGTAGAGTGCGGTGGTGTCACAGCTCATAGCAAACTCCAATTCCTGGGCTTAGGTGATTTTCTTGTGTCAGCCTCCCCAGTAGGCTGGGACTACAGGCTCCTGCCACAATGCCCAGCTATTTTTTTGTTGTATTTTGGTCAGAGCCGGGTTCCAGCCCTCCACCCTTGGTATATGGGGCTGGAGCCCTACTCACTGAGCCACAGGTGCTGCCCTATACTCATTTCTTAATAGTTTTGAAATGTACCATTGCATCATGCACATTAGGTGAGGTCCCCCCAAATATCCTACTCCCTCTCACATTCTCCCTCCCCTCCCCGCTCTCTCCTCTTCCCTTCTACTTTCTGGACAATTGTTATATTTTGCCAATCATATGAGTGTGTAGGTGATTATATATAGATTTCATAGTAGTATTGAGTACATTGGATACTTTTTTTCCCCATTCTTGAGATACTCTACTAAGAAGAATATGTTCCGGCTCCATCCAGGTAAACATAAAAGATGTGAAGTCTCTATCTTTTTTATGGCTGCATAGTATTCTATGGTGTACATATACCACAATGTGTTAATCCATCATGGGTCGATGGGCATTGGACTCTTTCCATGTCTTGACTATTATGAATTGGTCTGCAATAAACATTCTGGTGCATATGTCTTTGTTCTAAAATAATTTTTGATCGAGATGACAGCATTTCAATGCAGGCTTAGGAAATGAGCTAATTGGGTCAAATTGGTAAAAACTCAAACTGAGATTTAAGCCGAAATTGTAGGGATAAAGAAACAGGTAACATCTGAAGCCCATGTAAATCCACAGACTCACAGTGCTAGAGAGGCATAAGATTAGACTCAAAATTTAGCACTCGAATTTTAGAGAAAATCGGGGACAGAGTGTGAGATAAACCTGGGCTGAGGAAGGAGGAGCAGGCGTGAGAGGTCAGGTGCTGCAGCCACTGGGCCTCACGTGCCTCATGAGAGTGTGTGGCTGAGCCAGGCCCCTGTCAGGGCCTCTGTGCAGCGAGTCTGAGAACCCAGGTGAGGAAGCTAGTGCTCACGGACAGCAATTCCCATCCTGAGGCCATTCTGCAGCCCCATCTCCAAGGGTACAGTTTTCCTGACAGGGAAGTTTGCTCAGAAAGACTCAAATTGCACCTCCAACCTTACTGGGTATGAGGTCTTGGAAAAGATATTTAGTTTGCAAAGCCTCAGCTGCCTCATTTGTAAGTGGTTGTGCAAACACCTCCCAACCAGACTTATCTTCATAGTCCGAAGTACTTCAAAAGTGTCTGAGGTGTGATAAGTGATCTTTTATTGCTACCAGGATTTGTCTGACGGAAACAAGATCAGAGTCTAGTTACTGGGATACAATGTAATAAATCCATCAATAAGTCAGTCTACCTCTAAAGAAAGGAAGCAGAATTTTAGATACCGGGAGGCAGGATGAAATGTTAACGTGACCCCATCAGCAGGACCAAGCAAGTGTGTTTCTCATCACCATGAATGTCTTCAGTCTGGGGCCTCCAATGTAAGTGGCATGTACACAGTGAACACTATGGTGCATGACTGTGAGTGGCGTGTGCACAGTGAACACAATGGTGCATGACTTTGAGTATCGTGTACACAGTGAACACTATGGTACGTGACTGTGAGTGGCGTGTACACAGTGAACACTATGGTGCATGACTGTGAGTGGCGTGTGCACAGTGAACACTATGGTACATGACTGTGAGTGGCGTGTACACAGTGAACACTATGGTGCATACACAGTGAACACTATGGTACATGACTGCGAGTGGTGTGTACACAGTGAACATGATGGTGCATGACTGTGAGTGGTGTGTACACAGTGAACACGATGGTGCATGACTGTGAGTGGCGTGTGCACAGTGAACACTATGGTGCATTATTGTCAGCAGCATGTACAGAGTGAACACTGTGGTGCTTGACTTGCTGCAAGACTAAGTGATATCATTGCCTTTGGAGGGCGGTAATACAAAGTAAAGCTCAGTCTTGTAAAATGTGCATACAGACATCAAATTTATTTATAAAAACTTGGAAGCAGCTAAACCTCCCATTTGATCCTGCAATCCCATTACTGGGCATCTACCCAGAAGGAAAAAAATCCTTTTGTCATTAGGACACTTGCACTAGACTGTTTATTGCAGCTCAATTTACAATCGCCAAAATGTAGAAACATCCTAAATGCCCACCAACCCAGGAATGGATTAACAAGCTATGGTATATGTACACTACGGAATACTATTCAGCCAGTAAAAATAATGGAGACTTTACAGCCTTTGTATTAACCTGGATGGAAGTGGAACACATTATTCTTAGTAAAGCATCACGAGAATGGAGGAGAATGAATCCCATGTACTCAATTTTGATGTGAGGACAATTAATGACACAATGGGGGTGGGGAAAGGAAGAGCAGAGAGAGGGAAGGAACGAGGAGGGTGGGGTCTTGGTGTGTGCCATACCTTTTGGGGGCAAAACACGATTGTAAGAGGGACTTTACCTAACAAATGCAATCAGTGTAGCCCAGTGTCTTGTACCCTCAATGAATCCCCCAAAATTAAAAAATAAATAAATAAATAAAAAGAAAAAGAAAAAAATTAAAAAGAAGAAAAAGAAGCAACTCATCTTAACTCCCAAAAACTAAAACAAACAAACACAAAACTTGGAAGCAGCTAATATGTCCCTCAGCAGGAGAATAGATACTAAACTGTGGTACATCCAGACAATGGAATATTATTCTACCACTAAAAAGAAATGAACTGTCAAGCCGTAATAGGACAAAGGGAAAACTTGAGTGCATATGCTAAGTGGAAGAAGCCAGTCCAAAAAGGCGAGGTGCTGTACCATTCTAAATATCTGGCATCCTGGGAAAGGTAAAACTGTGGAGACAGTAAAAGGCTCAGTGCTCATCAGGAGTTAGGGGAGCGGATGAGTAGGCAGGGCAAAGAGCATCTTCAGCAGTGAGACACTGTGGCACCCCAGCTGTGGTCCTTACACACGGTCAACTCACCAACTGCGCATCTGAAGGGGAACCCGGTCACTGACACGGACGTGGCAGCGTGGGCCCATCAGGACAGACGTGGCACCCTGGTGTCAGATGCTGCCAGTGGGTGGCCTTTCTCTATGCCTTCCACTCACATTTGTGGTAACCTGAAGCTGCTCTAAAAAATCACATTTATTGAAAAATATGCAAAACCCTAGCTTGTCAAAAATGGAGGCTTTTCTGAGCACATTTGCGTGTTCACCTTTAAGTAACTGAATTTTTGCTTTTATAAGAAAAACCACCCAGGCCTGTAGACGATGGCATGGTGTCTCAATAGTGTGCATCATTTAATTCCCTGCCCCAGTGCCCTTTGCTTGGATCATGGTCATTTAGTTAATATAAATCCTGACATACGTATTATATGGTGAGTTGCTATACACCCTAAACCTCTATGATACAAGAAGTCTTCTGAGGCTAATGAGGTTGGCTGGAGAATGCCTTCCCCTACCTACCCTACCTTCAAAGATATCCATGTCCTAATCTCTGGAATTTTTTTTTTTTTTTTTTTTTTTTTGAGACAGAGTCTCACTTTATCACCCTAAGGACTCCAGGTGCCTGCCACAATGCCCATCTATTTTTTTTTTTTTTTTTGCAGTTTGGCCAGGGCCGGTTTGAACCCAGCACCCTTGGTATATGGGGCCGGCGCCCTACTCACTGAGCCACAGATGCTGCCCCTAATCTCTGGAATTTGTAATGATATGATGTGGCTGCAAGAAAGGGGAGAGAGAGAGAGAAAGGTATTTGCAGATGTGATCAAGTTAGGTTCCTGATATGGGGGTGTTATTCCAGTTTAGTTGGGTGGGCCCTGACTGCAATCACAGTATCCTTCTAAGGGGGAGGCAAGGGGAGATTTCACACACAGATGCTCAGAGAGGAGAAGGTGTGTTCGTAAGCCGTGTCTCAGTTAATGTGCTCTAGGGCTAATAGTGTGAGGGGCGTTTGTGTGCCCGTGTGTGCTCATGTGTACGGGTGTGTGCGTGTGCCTGCGTGCATACGTGTGTGTGGGCACGTGGGCGTTTGCACGTGTGTGCTGCCTTCTGACGCCTACTGCTGGGCCACATGCGGTGAGTGCGCATAGAAAGTGAAATGTACAGACAGTACAAAGACACTCTTGCCAAAGAAGTCACTTCTGCGTGTGCATTCCCTACAACGGGCATTTCCTCTCATTCATTTGAGAAGAATAATAGAGACATTCCTTTCATCCCACAGGCATTTTTTTTTTCAGTCAACTAAATCAAACCCTACTCATATCTCCTAGTCTTTCAATTACTTTTATTGCTTGCTTTACTCTACTCTCCAATTTATTTTTTTTGCCTATTTAAAATTGGAAAATGAACCAGTGTATTTAGCCCATGTTAGTGTTGCCTGCATGGTACAGATGAGGCACAGAGCCCGGCTAATGTCACTCAAGAGTTCTTTGCTTTTCTTTGTTTGATCCCTAATAAGACTTGATTTTTAAATGATCACAATGGCACACGCACAGATGGAAAAACGCCAGCCCTGGAAGGAGTTACAGCAGGTGGGACACTTACTCTGACAACACTCCCACTCCCCAAAACACTTTCACGTTTCTCCTTCAGAAATTGCCTTTTGAGGGAGTTTTTAGTTAAACTGTAAAAGGAGCATCTCATTATTTGAAATCTACAGTTTAAACAAGAATAATAAATAGGATCCAAGGTTATCGACCCATGCATTTTTGTCCAGTTATAAAATTTCAATCTATATGTTAGGGACTTCTATTTGCCACATTCAATGATACATTAAATTGAGGATTTCGTGCTAAAATGCTATAATTTCGGTTTTTGTAATGGTTAAACAGAAAGTATGTTTCTCCATGCAGTTGAGTCCTTATATCCAGGTAAGAGGGCCCTGGGTTTTGGAAAGGAATCCAAGGACTTTTCCAAGGTCCCCTTAGGTGTCTGGGGGAGGGTGCTCTGAGTACCAACTCGGGGCTCACGTCCAAGTCTTCGTCTCTTCCTGTAGGAATCATCTGTCACCTTCATTCACAAGCCTTCTCCTTGCTCTTGGGGGACATCCAGGCAGTCAGGGTATTGCTGACTATGGGCTGGCACCCAACCTTGGATGTTCAGGTTCCAGGCAGACATGTCAAGCAGATGATGATGTGAGATGATCAGAATGGTGCTATACGGGGATTTGGGTGACTCTCGTTTACCTTGGAGGCAGGGTCAAGTCATTGTTCTCGGCTGGAGCTGCACCTGTGGGCAGGTGTGCAGGGGTGCTCTCATCTTTCTTCTCTCTGTGCTGCCCACGGGTTTAGCACCAGGTCACCTGCTCCTCTTCCGCTCTTGCCCACGAGTCTGAGGTCCGGCCCACCCTCTCACTCTAACCATGTCCATACAGAGGTTTGAATGTCCTCAGCACTGCAGGGGTCTCATGGAAGGCAGTGACCGCAGCCTAAACAGTTCAAGAGAAGACATTGTTGGAACATGTTTTCTACTTTTACACATGGAATTATAGAATTCTTAATGAAGAATCAACAAGAGAGGAAAGCAAGTTATAATTCATATTTTCCTATGTATTTGGTTAAGAATTGCACTTGGGGTCACCATCTACAAAGAACAGTGACAGCCTCTGAGAAAGTGACATTACGTATGAGCACACGTGTGCCACACATGGAGCGTGAGAGCTGCGGTGTGGCACCATGGGTGACGATGCCACTGGCATTAAAGACATGCCATTAGCGACCACAATGGCAACAAGATTTGTATTGTTTTAAGACAAACAGGGGCCAATGAGCATGGAACAAATAGTGGGAGTGCAGCCACCTTTGGCTTGGTGGGAAACAATTAACAAAAAAATGTTATTTTGATAGTAAAGGAAATGAAGAGATGTTCCTCAGACCTGAATGGTGAGATGTGGTATGTGGAGACTCTTTATCTGCAGTGATTGGATGATACACAAATACACAAGTATCTTTCTCTATGCTTTATTTTCATCCTCATCAATAAATTGTTACACTTTACATGAGCATATTAAATTTTTAAAACTTTTTAAAAATGAATTATTTTGTAAACAAAACATATTTGAATACATTACTGCCCTATAGGCAGCTCTGGATTCTAGGAGTAACTATGCTTACTCCAGACTCACACAATATGGTCCTTCATTCATCCAACAAGCAATGACTGACCTCCTTACAAGAGCCAGAAACTTCTTGGTGGAGACAGTGAAAAGGAATCTATTTTAGATGTTCATTTTTTCTGAGGAAAATTCATTTGAATTGAGGTCTTGGTGAGGTAAAGAGTTAGCTCTATAGGGTCCATAATCATATTTATATTTTCAAATGAAAACTTTAGTTCTTGACTTGCACAATGGAATTATAGAATTCTTGTTAATTGTCCCCTGGGAAAGAGAGCAGCTAGGGTTCTGTAGCATAGGGATATTCCGATGTTAATTTTGAGTAGGTAGTAAATCCTTAGTCATTGATCACAGGGGTGTCAGTACTTATTGATAAGTTGGATGTGAGATGTGAAAGAAAAAGAAGGAAGGAGGAAGCTCTTCCAGGATTTTCTCTGGAGCCATTTAACAAATAGAGTGCCATAATATTAGAAGTATAAAACTCGGTGTAAGAGGGGAGCATTTGTTTATTTGTTTGGAGGGGAAATATACTCAACAGTGCTGCCTTGGAGATACTAAATTCAACCAGCTTTAAACACTCATCAAGTAGGGATGAGAAGTAAGCAGTAACATTTTAAAGTCTGGAGTTAAACTCAACAGCAAAGCTACTGTTGTCAGTGTGAGTATCATTACCAAATAGATGGAATGAAAAGCAATAGGATGGCATGAGATCACCTGGAGATTGATATTCAGGAAGGTAAGGGGGACCATGAGCCAGGGGACACCCCCAAATTTAGAGGTAAGAAAGATGGGGAGTATTTAGCAACACTGAGAGTGACCATTTATGTGAAGGATGACAGGGGAGCGTCTTGTGAGTCACATAAAGAAAGGATTTAAGATGAGAGATGTTGAAAGATGAAGTTATATTGGAACTGATAATGATCATTGAAACTGTCAGCACAGAAATGGAGACTGGTGTCTATACCTCGACGGTGATGAAAGTGCGATTGAATAGATTCACACTGAACAGACGTTAAAGAAGGGGCGACCAAACAGATATATTAATTATAACATGGCTTTTATATAGAAAAAAAGACTTAAAGATAGAAAAGTAAAATAAAGACAATACATAGAGTCTTAGTAAGTGCATTACACAAAAAATATACATGCACATGTACACATCTCAACTAGGTCTTTATTACTTCACAGACTGTGATAGGGAAAGATGTTCTTGAGCGGATGTCACATACTATATCAAGGTGACAAGAGGGAATTGTTATCCATATACTGAGGTAAAAACGTTTTTGACCCTGACACCTCCAATCGAAATAGATGGTAGTTATCACATTTTTAAGGTTCTAGATTTCAGGTTGGAGAGAGACTTCAAATAGAAAGCAAAATATCATACACCCTTAGATCAATACAGTGAGACCTCAGATAACATCTTCAATAAGTCAGTGGAACCTGGGACTTTGAGCAAAACAACACATAAAAAAAAAACAATTCTAGCCCAAGGCAAGTGACAGAAACAAGAGTTAAGTTCCTGCTGCATGTTTCTGGTTACAAAACACCATCAGACTTCCAAATAAAGACCCAAGCCGCCTCTTATACTCCAGATCAACGTAACTTTAAGCTCCACATACATTTAATAAAGATTAATAAAAATAATGAAGATAATTATTTACTCTATTTTTGGTGAATCTGTGAGTAAAGCAATTGTACTGGTGGTGAGTTTAATTAATGGATAAATGTTTTCAAGCTGAAATTTGTAAGAATTTTCCTTCCACCCTATAGCTCAAAAGCAAAGAACAAGCATGGCCGTCTTGCTGAGTGCCTTCCTACTGAGCATGTATATGGTTACTGTATGCTCTGCAAATTTTTATTTTACAATAACTTGTGAAAATATTCATTCATTCATTTTCCTGTCTTCTTTCAGTTTAGGGTCACGGATGGTCTCAGCCATCCCAGCAGCAGCGGCAAGGTGACAGACAGCAGCTCTGGCCAGGGAGCTACACTGAGGCAGGGCGTGCTCACCTCCATCCACACCCGGACACGTTGGAGCCAGGCAGACACACCAAGGGACCAACGTGTACAGCTCTGCAGTGACAGGGGAGATGAGAGGACCTGGGGAAACCCACACAGACTTGGGGAGAATGTGCAAACCCCACACAGACAGCAGCCCTCGTCTGAAACTGATGTTTATAATAACAGGACATTGAATGAAATGATCTTATCAAGGATCTGTATAGTGTCTATATTCATAACAGAACAGATGTGTTAGCAACCAGTAGTTTAATGAAATTTTTCACATTTAAAATAAATTATATTGAATATAGTATGAAAATCCTATCTTCTGTAGCAAATCTTCCTTACTCGAGATAAAGTGGAACTAAAGAGGGGTAAACTAGGTTATAAAAGAGTCATTGGAGGTGCACATTCTTCCTGAAGGAGCTACCAGGGTGGAATGAACCCAGGATATCTAAGTTCCTAGTTCTCCCATCTCTCATTGGGATGTATGTGAAGAAAGACTTAAGAAAAAAAAAAAAAGGATGAATTCTTGCCCCAGGTAGAAACTACCAAAACTGACAAGTGACTTTCTGAATCCTGGTTTTCCACCTAATGCCTGAATGCCTCATCCCCTCTCACGCGCTCTCTCCCTCTCTCCAGAAATGCACGTCTGGATCTTGAAGGTCCAGCCAAACTGTGAGGAGTCAGAGGTCATCTTTAGCACCTCCGTCTTCCACCATCATGGATACACATGATGATTGTTTTTCAACTAAAAATCAAATTAAAAAAACTTTTTTCTACATAGTTACTTAAGCTTGATTTATTGCTCAGTAGCATTTTAAAAAATACAATTTTTATTTTAGAATAGTTTCAAATGTTATAGCGAGTTTCTATGTAGCCCACATCCAGTTTGCCCTTAACTAAAGTCCATACTCTATTCCGGGTTCCTTGGTTTTTCTCTATTGTCCTTTTAAAAAATTCTGTTCTGGGAATCCAGAATCGAGGAGGCTGTATAACATTTCATCCTTAGAGTCCTTGGCTTTGCCACTTCGTAGATTGTCCCTCGGTTGGGATTTGTCTGATGTTTTCCTCCTGATTAGACCAGGATCATGTTTTGGGGGATGCATCTCATCACATCATATCAATCTACCATCAGCATGATTTTTAAATTAAAAATTTTTTAAAGGAGGTTATAATTGAACACAGAAGCACCTACAAAATAAATTTTAAAATGAGCACTCCCAAACTAGGAAGGAATCATGGGAGATGTCACAACAAGCCAGTGTCAGGAATAGGAGTCCTCTGCACTCGCAGGCCGGCAGGGCAGGCAGGGATGTTCCCTTCGTGCTGCAGGAAGAGAGACACAAAGACGGTGTCTGGAGTCAGAGGCTGCTGTGGAGCTCACCTCACCCGGTCCAGGTGGCAAGAGTTGGGTCGTTTGTGGCTGCCTCTAGGAACACAGCATAGACTTGGTCTCAGGGAGGATGTAAACCCCTGGCTTGATAGCAAGTCTGTACCATCCTCAATATAACCACTTAGCAAAAGCTTCAGGACACCTATAAATGCAGGCTCCCCAGATTAAGTGGAGATACTACAAAGCAACCAAAACAGAAGGGAAGCACAGAAAGAGTTCAAAAACTAAACAACACAGTGAAACTAAAACACATAACAATGCTCACTCTTGCCCACAATGAAATGGGAACACTTGTTTTTTTCTTAGTAATAAGTTTGAGTTCTCTGTGGATTCTGGTTATTAGACCTTTGTCAGAAATATAACTTGCACTTGCATATGAAAAATGAAACACAACTATAGCCCAGGATGAAGGAGGGAAGGGGAGGGAGAGGGGAAGGGAGGGGTGGGTTGATCGAGGGAGGGTTAGTAGGGGGACCACACCTATGGAGCATAATGCAAGTACAAGTTGTATCTATCAGGTGCACAACACAAATGTCTGAACCCTGTAATTGGGTAAATGAGGTGAAAGCTATGTTGATTAGTAGGATGTAAGCACTCCAATTTGTACAAATAATCAACACAATGAATCCCATAATGGCATAAATGTATGTATGATCTATGTACAAATGACTTAATAAAAAAAAACCAAACTAACAAAAAACAATGCTTACTCAAGTTGGATCTCAAAATTTTGAAAACATTGACAGAAAATTAACCCTATAAGAAAAGCCAAAAGTATCCACAAAAACGAAACAAATTCCCTGTACATCCCATGACAGTAACAGGAAAAGCATTGCACAGCTTTAAAATAAATGTGTTCAGAATGCTCAAAGGGATGAAGGAAAATCACATATGAGAAAAGAGTGTGGAATCATGCCACAGGCAGAAAAAAGAAGAAATAAATACTATTTTTTTTTTAATTTTAGTAAATTATAATGACTGACTTATTTAAAAAAAAAATGCCAGTTTATTTTCACAATAAACCTTATGGAAGATTGAAAACAGTTGGGCGTGCAAGATGATGGCAAATTAATTAATCAGCATCACGATGTGGAAACTAAAAAGATATGCTAGTGGGCTCTACTTCGGCAAAGAAAAAATGTTACCAAGGACGAGAATTGAAATATTACAGACTAGTGCAGGAAATAGCAAATACAACATGCCTGTAAATTAATTTAGTTATTCACTATAAAAACTTGACTAATGTTTTGTGTTTAAGAGGCAAAACCTCTCTTGACAGCAATAACTAAGAAAATAATGGCGGAGAAGATATCCACAAGAAATTAAATTTTGGTAAGTTTCTTCTTTTATTCACAAGGAGGAAAGAGTTTCTGAATAATTTTAGACTGTGTTAAAAACATTAAAAACATAATTCAATGTGCTAAAATGTTAAAGTTAACAGACAAAAATTCCGCTATACGTTCTAAATAAGGAGGGAAAAAAGTAAAAACAAAATATAAAAATGTCACCAATCTCACCTGAAACAAGAAAAGTAGAAAAGAAGTGAAGAAATATGAAGGAAAAAAAAACCCACCAGAGATGGTCACATTAGAAATTACTGCAAATACATGGGTAAATAGGAATAGAATAATTCATTAATTAGAAATGTCAGCTTGTATAAAAATTTAAAATTCAGTTGAACAGTGTTTACAAGAGACATAACTAATAAACAATACTGAAAATGTTAAGATGGAGAAATGTATTTCGATAAAACAGTGTCATGTATAATTTTATGTCCACTTGGCTGGACCACGAAGCACACGTAATTCCAGGTGTTTCTGTGAGGGTGTTGTTGGAGAGCATCAACATTTAAATGAGGAACTAGAGCAGATTACTCTTCATGACGTGGGTTTGTGGGTGCTCTTTCAGTCTGTGAAGGCCTCCCTAGATTGAAGACTGTTGTACACATACGTGTGCACCTGTGGGTGTGCATGGGGACCCTGCAGTGTAGTCGCCAAGGAGCGGGTGGGACCTGGTGTGTGAGCTGTCACCCTCACATCTGGGGCTGGCTCTGGAAGGGGGACAGGTGGGAAGGGGGATCTAGAGCTGGGGAGGTCAAGAGCAGGCTGGAATCTCCAGGCAGGAGGTGGACCCTCAGGCCGAGAGGGTCAGAAAACCACCCCCATTCCCCGGTGGTGCAGGCAGGAGGCAAGATCCCTCTTCGGGAGCTAAAGGCTCACACCCTGATCCGGGACGAAGCGGCTGAAGGAAGACCCGGCCGGGAGGGGCACCTGCTGCCGTCTCAGTCCTACAAGATTCCCAGGAGATTCCCGCTAGACCCGCCGCAATGCAGGGGAGCACAGCCCGGGAGCCGAAAAACGGAATTTCCAGACCCCTTGTGGGGACAGGTGGTCATATGGTACTTAAGCAAAGGAGGAAGAGCTGAAGTAAGTGTCTGGGAGATAGTTTCTCCTCTCCAATCAAAAAAAGCAGGTGTCTCAAGATGACTCCCTTCCCTCTGGGCCCTTAGGACTGTTGTCCACGCTGCATCTCCCTGCCCGGGTTGATCAGGGGGCTCAGGAACCATTTCCAGACCTGGAGACCAGCAGTCCTACACTCACGGGTCCCCGGTCTACGCTCACAAGTCCCCGGTGCATGCTTATGGGTCCCCGGTCCAAGCTCTCCGGTCCCCGGTCCACGCTCACGAGTCCTTGGTCCACGCTCACGAGTCCTTGGTCCACGCTCATGAGTCCATGGTCCACGCTCACAGTCCCTGGTCCACACTCACAAATCCCCGGTGCACGCTTCTGGGTCCCCAGTCCATGCTCATGAGTGCTTGGTCCATGATCACAAGTCCCCGGTCCACGCTCACAAGTCCCCGGTCCACACTCACAGATCCCTGGCCCACGCTCACAGATCCCGAGTCCACGCTGACGGGTCCCCGGCCCACGCTCACAGGTCCCCTGTCCACACTCACAAGTCCATGGTCCACGCTCACAGTCCCTGGTCCACACTCACAAATCCCCGGCGCACGCTTCTGGGTCCCCAGTCCATGCTCACGGGTCCCCGGTCCACGCTCACAGATCCCGAGTCCACGCTCACGGGTCCCCAGTCCACGCTCACAGATCCCCGGCCCACGCTGACGGGTCCCCGGCCCACGCTCACAGGTCCCCTGTCCACGCTCACGAGTCCATGGTCCATGACACGGGTCCCCGGTCCACGCTCACGGGTCCCCGGTCCACGCTCACAGATCCCGAGTCCACGCTCACGGGTCCCCAGTCCACGCTCACAGATCCCCAGCCCATGCTCACAAGTCCATGGTCCACACTCACGGGTCCCCGGTACATGCTCACGGGTCCCAGTAGCGCCATTCAGGAGACGTGTTGGGGCTGACTTCTGCTCCTGGACATTTTGTTTTATTAGGCAATCGAATTCCTACTGTCCCAACCACCGTAACGTGGGTTTACTGGTAGCAAAGCCATGTTCTTTCTCTGCTCACCGGTTCCACAGTCTCAGCAGATCTCAGAGGCAGGTGTCAGCTGGGGGGACCCGCAGGTCCAGTTTGGAGAAAGGAGGGAAGGGGCGCAGTCGGCCAGAGCCAGGAGCACTCCCCAGATGATGGTGGCCAGGCTCCTCTGAGCCATCTTTCCACCTAGGCCTTGACCTCGAGGTAAAGTCCCCAGAATGACCCTATCGTCAGGTGAGGAAGCTGCATGAGAAAGCTCGAGGCTCACAAGAGGATTCGCTGAGCAGTCCAGCCCAGATCTGAAGGTGGGAGCCAGGCTTCCAAAAGCACCAATGGGCAAAGGAAGGTGGGTTTTGCGTGGGCCAGGGCCCCTTCCTGCCTTCTGTACATTTTTACTTGTAAAATCTCTGCCTCACCCGAGCCCTTGCCATCTCTCCCCCTTCCTTCACTGTCTCTTTAAAAAGCCCAGTCACCTGTACAATACAAGTTGAGTTCAGCCCATGCTCACGCTTCTTGGGGGCCACCCAAAGTGCGCCACCCATCACATCTCTCCTTACCTCTCCAACTAGCCTGTGGTCTGGCTTTGACAGCCGGGGTCTTAAGGTAATTGCTGTATCTCAGAGGGCCCTCCTAGTGTTGCTGGCTCAAGTTTAAAGGGGAACCAGACAACGTGGTTGTGCTTTTCAAACTCTAGAAACAACGGATCAGGGAACATACTCTCACAGTTTCTACCGACGTAATAACCAAAATGCTTGGGTGAACTTGTAACAAAAATGGGGCGGTCCCCTCTGACACTGGAAACTTTGGGTCCCCAGTCTCTGCCTTAAATCCTGGGCGTTGCCAGGACCTAGGACATTTTCATCCACTTACCCATATGTCAAGACCCCTATGGCCCTGGTCTCAGACACTGCAGGAAGGAACCAGGCGTGACACAGATTTGAAATACAAGCTTTATGGAAGGCGGGCTAATCTTAAGTGCAGGGTAGCCCAGAGCCCCCTCCCAACAGCTATTTATTAAGGTTATACACAACAGGTGTGGAGAGTTCAGATCATTACTTATGAGGGCTGCCTGCATAAAGATTGCCACGTGCTCTCCTCACGTGTTCTTTTCCCATAACCCTCATGAAGAACTACTAAGCATCAATGTTTAACACATGCTTACTAGTGAGTGACCGATCTCATTCCGGAACACTGAGTCACTTGGGGGATTGCCCCCAAGTCAGGAAACGTCTCTGGCTTGCCAGGAGACTGTCCTGTTCTCAGCGTTTCCTTTTAATGTGATAAGAATCAGTAACTGTCCTTTGCAAGCCTGGTGTCCATTCCTCTATACCCATATGCAATACTTACAGGAAAAATGACCAAAAGGAGATGCTACAACCTCGATAATAGATGAAAGCACAGAGTGTCCCCAACGTTGCCATGCAGGGGGAAAGGAGAAATTGTAGCTAAATGTACCTTCATTTACTAAACACTCATTAGAAAACTTTACAAAATATTCACAAAATATTCTCTATGCCACCTCTTTCAACACACACTACAAAGTCTTCTCTCTCCAGCACATTCCAAGATATCTGTTGTTATGTACTTGCTATATATGGACACTTTTGGAACACCTCGTACACACTCACCGGGCAAAGAATAAGAAACAACCAACTTACCAGTGTCTGAGCTGACTTCACAAAGCAGGCGGCTGCGGAATATTTACCAGATGAAGGTGCAGCCGCTTAGGGCCCCTTACAGTCACTCACATGGTGCTTTAGCTCTGCACGGCCGCCCTGGCAAGCCTGCAGGTGCAGGTGTGGGAACAGGCACATGTAGGTGCAGGTGAGGGTGTGGCTCACAACCACACTCAGGTGCAGTGCAGTTATGGCTAAAACTATACTCAGATGCAGGTACGGGTGTGGGTAACGGCCACACACAGGTGCAGTGGGGCTAACAAACACAGCACATCATTGGCTGTGAGCTGTGGAGACAGGATACACTCAGGTTAATGCTGAGTTTTCCCTAATATTTTACCCAAACTCAGGCCAATGTATTCCTGAAGACCAGTTTTTCTAGACCACCTTTTCACTATCTTTTCTCTGAGCGGTTCAAATCAATTTCCCATAAAATACTGAAGGTTTATTTTATACACCACACACACACACACACACACACACACACACTTATACTGTATATAATACCGAAATAAATGCAACATTTTACATATGAAATCACAACTTGCTCTAAAGGCATATACAGGTGGCCATAAAGTTTGTGTGCAATAGCTGTTTATTTTAAATTGCACTCAAAGTTTATGGCCACCCTGTATATGTCTTTAGAGCAAGTTGTATTTTCATATGTAACTTTATGCTAATATATAAATACTTTATGCAAATATATGAACAAACTATACATATATGCTGATATTTGTGTATCACATTACCCACTACTTAAGAAAAAAGGATATATATACTCTACTGTAATGGAACTTGACCATTCATAAATGCCGATCAACATTAGAGCTCACAGGAATTACTTAACATTTTCAAAAACCATGGAAAATGTAGAACTATACTTTGGGATCTCAATTCAGTTATAGTAACCTTAACGAAAATTTCTGTTAAGAAAAATATGAACTAAAACAACTCACAAAGGGGCCTGGGAGACTGACCATGAGAGAGGGATGCTGGTTTCATAAGTAGACATTTGGCAACACTCACTGAATTGTAGCCTAATAGGGGAAATTTTATTCAATTCAACAAAACAGACTAAAGAAATCTTTTTGTGTTCATTATCATAAAAAGGAGACCTTAAGTAATTTACAGAGTAAAAGGAGAAATAAGAAATTATGAAATATTTATAATTGCCCAATAAATAAAGTAATATATGTTCAGGCTTGTGTGATAATATTAAAATACTAATTAGAAATTGACTCATCTCTTTGCACATGATATTATTGTTGATGCAGAAAATTCCTAGGAAAGAGTAACCATGAAACTAGAAAGTTTGATGGGTACAAGGTTGTTGAATTCGAGATGAATATATACTAGCAGTCACTAATATGAAAATATAGAAGGAAAATTTTAAAAGGGCAATAGCCTACATGAATGTAAATAAAAAGCATAGGATGGCGGAATCTTTCTCTTTAGGTATCAAAAATGATTATAACTAAATCAGTGCATATTGGATCAGGGTGGACTAGTAAATCAGAGGCACCTTCTATCCAGAAATAAACCTACATGTAGAAGGCAGTGATGAGACAGCATCACAAATCATGGGGAAATTCGGGGCGACTTAATAATGGCTGTCAACTGAGTATCCACATGACAGGAAAAAAAATCAATTTATATCTTTAACTTTCCTCCTCTTAAATAATTTTAAATAAATTAATGGTTTTAGTCTGAAAAACAAAATAATTTTAAAGAAAACATTAATAAATGTAAAAGTAAAGCACGCATATGAAAAAGATTAATTTAAAAAGCAGGAAGGCAGCCTGCAAGAAGATATTCTGAATCACGTGGACATCAAATAATTAGTCCCAGAATATGTAAATCACCCCCAGCTTTAGACAAAGGAACACAATCTAATAAGTGGCAAAACAGGTGAAAAAGTAATTCACAGGAGAGGAAGCCCAAATCCCCGATCTACGAAAACAAGTCAATCATAATCATCAGATTAATGGAAATTCATTTCACATGCATTGGGCTGTCAAACATTTCAGAAGCCTGACTGTAACATATGTTGTTGCTCTGATGGACAAAAGGGAACCCTTGTGGAGCTGGTGGTGATGTAAGTTGACGCAATTAATTTAAGTAGCAATTTTATATCTACCTAAGTTGAGAACCAGCATATTGAATGAGCAAGTCATTCTTATCCCAGGTATTTCGGGGAAACTGGCCATGCATGTGCTTCAAAAGACAAACTTTTATTACAGCATGGTTTTGGAGAGGGAAAAATAGAAACTACCTCACTTTCCATAAAAAGGAATAACCAAAACACAATAGCTTCATATAAAGGAACAGTCTAGAGCAGGGGTTCTCAACCTTCGTAATGCCGCGACCCTTTTATACAGCTCCTCAAGTTGCGGTGACCCCCAACCATAAAATTATTTTAGTTGCTACTTCCTAAGTGTAATTTTGCTACTGTTATGAATAGTAATGTAAATATCTGATATGAAGGATGGTCTTAGGTGACCCCTGTGAAAGGGTCGTTTGACCTCCAAAGGGGTTGTGACCCACAGGTTGAGAACCACTGGTCTAGAGTATCTTTAATGAGGGATGTAACTACAGAGATTGGCAAGGACAGATCTCAAAGGTTTAAAATGACATTTTGCAGCATGTTACTGTATACTGTGTATAGATTCAATCAAATGTAGTAAAAATATAAAAACAAAAGGTTAGACTAAAATTTCAAAATGTTAGTTTACTTTAGATAGGTAGGAGCAATGACAGAAGAGTACTCTGGGATCTCTAATGGAAAACATTGATTTTATTGTTTAAAATAAACTTCAGTAGAACCTCTGTAAGTTGACCACCCAAGAGTCTGTAACAAACGGGTCAACACAAGGAACTAGGCCTGCTGTACTGATGTGGTGCTTGTGCAGTCTATGAACTCAACGAGGTAGTCAGTGTAGGCAGGTGGTCAGCTGTGGAGATCCTGTTGTATTTGCAAAATATCAATAATTATGAAATCACAGCAGTGGCAACATAGTTGGTAGATATACGATCACCTGGATCTTCTGACTTTTTTCATAATTCAAAATGAAGAAAAATGAGGAAGTAAGAACACGCAGATTGCTGGGTTAGAAAACGGAGCTTGGCAAGAGATGAAGCATAGTTTTGCTGGTCAGGAGGAGGTGGCATAAGGGATTCCTCTGTCATTTTTGATATTCCTTTGATTTAAAGACATGGAATGACGGGGCAACTGCTTGGATTCTGCTGAGAATTAGCCAGTAGAGGGAAAAAGTTTGAAAGTGTTGGGGTGGTGGGTTGACTATCTTTTGGAACAAGGTCCTGATAAGTGGGTTAAGGGATGGATGCTGGCCACCGAAGGGTATACTGGTCCCCAGCTGGAAGGTCTTCTCTTCCAGAGTATAAGCAGGCTGTAAAGGAGGACTGGGGTGGAACCACATAAGTTACACACAAGTGGTGGCCAGAAGGTAAGCGAGACTTTGCTTGTCGTTCTGGTTCTGTCGCACAGAACCGTCTTCTGAAGAAAGGTGTGGAGGGCAGTGGTGTTAAACTGTAACGTAGTCCTGGAATGCCGTAGGGGAACTCATTCACCAGGGAAACTTTGTTAGCCTGGAAGCAGACCCAGAGTCATAATCATGCATTAGTAATCCTACCATCACTGCATTATCCATTCACTTATTTTTCTTCCTAGCAGCAATAGGAATACGGCAGGAAGGAGGCCAAGTGTTGAAATGTGTGTTAATTATTACAGGGATTTTGTTCTTCCTAGTAAAGCATGTGTGTGGATGCTTCTTTCCTGTGAATACTTTCCTATATTGATTCTTTTGACAGGGCTCTCAATTTAAGGTAATATATGCAATTCTCTTATAATTAAATTCTGAACCTGAATTTTCTAATTTTCTGAAGATTCATTCTCCCATGCTTGAACTCATTGTTTGCCCACACACATAATTCGTTTAGCACAATATGCCTATTTATCTTTTTGTAACTGTGTGTACCTTAATCTGTGGACTTAAATGTTAGGCTAAATGATTTGTTTTCGCATTGCTACTACTTTAGCAAATGATTATCCACAATTATAGTGGATTAAGCAAGTGAAGAGTTCCGCTAAGTAACATGCTTTCTTGCCTCTTGTGTTCCATTTTTGAGTAAAATGTACATGGAGATTTCTCTCTTCTTGCAGAAGGGATATAGTCTCAGCAGGGCTTTGTGGCAGCTGAACAAATACAATTATTCTTGTCTAAGAAAACATTTTTATCTACTAGTTCTTGGTTAATTATAAATAAATGGATTTTGAAACCTTTCAAAAAATAGACCTTGTTGGAAGTAGGTTCCAGTCAATGGCATATATATATATATATGTATATATATATGCATTTATATATAATTATATATGAATGAAATAAATTTATTTATAAATGTATTTATATATATAAATGTACCATAAGTGTAAATGCATTCATTTACTCTTTCTCTCTCGCTCTTTGTATATAGATAGATAGATAGATAGATAGATAGATAGATAGAGTATAAATAAATGCAATAAAATGCAAGTAAAACATATTTTCTGTGCATTATCCTGGAGCCCCTGCCCAGGACTGGTGTTTCCCTGCCTCACTTTCTATGACCATGTAGCATATACAGAATGTCCATAAAGTTTGTGTGAAATTTAAAGTAATTTTACATTGTGAATTGCACATGAACTTTATGGACACCCTGTACAATTCAGTTTCCCCCTTCTAAATCCCAAGGTCCTCACCTTGGAGAGGAATAACCCTCCTGAGACTGCCAATCTGATGGCTTAGAGGTTAGAAGGAAGAAACTTTTGTATATGAACATTTGGCAAAAGAATGTTCAAAAAAGACATTTTGGCTGTAGATATGTAATACACAAAGCAGTGGACTTTACTCTTGAAGACTGAAAGTGAACCCTTTTGTTCAGTCTAACTGACTCCCTATCATTCTGTAAAATACATATAGTCACAGAGAAAGTACAAGAAATGAAGAAAATACTACATCTATTAACTTTATTATTATTAATTTTTTGACAGTTTTGGCTGGGGCTGGGTTTGAACCTGCCACCTCTGGTATATGGGGCCAGTGCCCTACTCCTTGAGCTGCAGGCGCTACCCGAAATCTATTAAATTTAGGTGGCAGAATTCTTGGTGAATTTTATTTTCATCATTTTTCCCCTACATTTTCTTTTTTCTTTTCTTTTTTCCTTTTTTTTTTTCCCAAGACAGTCTATGTTGCCCTTGGTAGAGTACCATGAAGTCACAGCTCACAGCAACCCCAAACTCTTGGGCTTAAGCAATTCTTTTACCTCAGCCTCGCAAGTAGCTGGGACTATAGGTGCCACCCACAACACCCGGCTATTGTTGTTGTTGTTTGGCAGGCTCAGGCCAGGTTCAAATCCACCAGCCATGGTGCATGTGGCCGGTGCCCTAACCACTGAGCACAGGCAATGTTTTTATGGGAAGGAAAAGAAAATTCACATACACACAAAAAGAAAAGTTGATTATAGCATTAAAAAACTGAATAATTTTATTTTAAGGAAACTCATAATATTGGATCATCACTGCATGCCTGATCTGAGAGGTATCTGGAAGGTTGAATTCATATTAAAAAGAGACATGTGATCAGCTTCTTGAAGCACCATGCCACAGCTCAGTATATAAAGATGTGGATACCCCTTAGTCCTTGCCTTCCCTAAGCACACATTCTTGTTGCACATTCTGTTTTAAGTTGCTTCCATTTACTAAACAACATATTCATGGTAAAAGCAAGTCATCAGTATCCTAACAGCTACAAACGTGGAAATGTCTGTACTATAACAGATTCCTACCAGCAGCAACCATATGGAGCTTGCCAACTAAGTGATTTCTTTTCTTTTAAAGAGGAATTTCAAAGTTATGAACTCAGATTTATCAATAATATGTCCCTTCTTCCATATTTAGGGAAAATGTGTGAACTAATAGCCAAACTGTCAATCTTCGAGGGTATTCAGATATTTCTTAAAATTTATTCATAGACCCTGAGAAGATGAAGACACATTTTGTAGCACTAGGGTATATATAGACTTTTTAAAAAACTTTTTTGGAAAATAATTTTAGCTTTCAATGAAATGCTGCAGGTACAAGCACAGAGAGTTCACTCGTGTGCTTCTTCCCTGTCCTCTGATATCCTTGAATGTACATAACTGTAATACAATTATGAAAGCCAGAAAATGAACACAAAAATACCTTTTTAACTATTGATTTAGCTTTTAAAAGGGAAAACTGTTTTTTTTTTTTCTATACATAGGAGACTGACTATGGTAATTCATTGTTTAGGAAGAGAAGGACTCAAAGAAAAAGTAATTAACGAATTTCAGATTACAGTCAACGCCTGGAGCTTCCCTTGGCACCTAGACAATGACCTTCATCTTTGTGGGTCAACTAATCCTGCCCTATTCATTGATCCCTCCCACTGCTTTTCCCTTTTTAGCATAATTCCATTCTCCAAAGTGAAAAATCTGGTTTCCTTTATTTACCTTTGATGTATTTACATATTTGCTCAAAGCTAGACACAGAGAATGTAGGTTCAGAATTGCCGATTTAAAAACACTTAAAAAATCAAACCTAGAATCTAAAGTTCCATGTTTTTGAAGAGGCAGCAGAGCAAAATGCCTAAATAGTATCCTCCCATGATCATTACCCTGCAAGAACACCAAATTGAATGACGATCCATGCACACTTGTGAGAACCAAAAATGAGGTGAACAATCAAATTCCTGTTTTTAACATCTTATCAAGAAAAGAGACAATGAGGAGAATTGAAATGCCAGCCTTGCATTGCCTAAGCTGATCCACTCCCACCCCAGAGCACCCACTACTGCCAGGTATACAGAGAAGCTGTGTCTTTGGGAGAGGGTCAGTGATGTGATTATGAGATTTTGCGTTTGAACTCAGGGCTTCCCTGCTACCAGATCACAACACAGGTCAGAATTCTAGTGCCAGGGAGGAAACATTTACATTAAGCCTGCCCAGAGGGAAATCCTCCACCAGCAGTATGACCCTGAGTAGCTCCACCACTATCTGATCAAAACAGACTGGGGCCCAGAATAAATCTGCAAAGCCAGTATCACCCTGATACCAAAGCCGGGAATGGAGACAACAACAACAAAATGAGAAAGCACAGACCAATACCTCTGATGATCATAGACACAACAATCATTACGGAATATTAGAAAATCTACTCCAATAGTACTTCAAAAATAGAATTCATCATGATAAACAGGGTTTCTTCCCAAGGATCCAAGGATGGTTCAACTTATGCAAATCAACAAATGTGATTTACCACATAAAAATAAGTAAAACACATGATCATTTCAATAGAAGTGGAAAGAGCATTCAATAAAATCCAACATCTCTTCATGACAAAAATGCTCTCCAAACTAAGCATAGAAAGAATATGAATCAAATTAATAAAAGCCACATACAACAACCCCAAAGCCAACATCATACTAAATGGGGAAACACTGAGAACTTTTCCTCTAAGAACTGGAACAAGACAATTATTCCCACCTTCATCACTTCTATTCAGCATAATAGTGGAGATTTAAACCAGAGACATCAGGAAAGAGAAAAAACCGAAGAGCACCCAAACTGGAAAAGAGGAAGTCGAACTATTTCTCTTTGCCAATGATACAATAACTAGAAAACACTAAAGGTGCTCCAAAAGGAAATCTAAGATTTTATAAATAAATTAAATAAAGTCTCAGGTTACAAAATTGATGCACACAAATTGCAGAGCTATATATTAATGATGAGCAAGTTGAAAATCAAATAAAAATGCAATCCCATTTACAATAATTGCAAAAAACCAAAATATCTAGGACTATACATGTACTTAACTGAAAGGTGTAAATGGGGGGCCCAGAGGAGATGTTCAGGCAAGGTTTATGGAAAGGGAAGAGTGAGACACAAGAACAGTACAAAGATGGCTTGGGGGTGCAGTTAGAGGTCACTTTTATATGGAGCTGTGCAGGGTAGGCACATTCCATAGGTTGCCTTTTAGGTTAGGGGGTTTTGGCAGGAACTTCTTGGGGGTGGGCTAGTCAGATCCTATGTGTCTTTGTCATAACAAAGAGGTGATAGATCTCTACAAGGAGAACTACAAAAAACTTATGAAAAGGGTCATTGGGGGAGGGATAGCCCATGCTCATAGATTAGAAGAATCACTATTGAGAAATGACCATACTGCCCAAAGAAATTTATGTGTTCAATGTAATTTCTATCGAAATAACAACACTTTTCAAAAAATTAGAAAAAATAAGCCTAAAATGCATATGGAACCAAAAAAGAACCAAAACAATCAAAAATAAGTAATCTGGAAGCATCATATTACCCAACTTCAAATTATACTACAAGGTGGTAATAACTCAAACAGCATGGTCCTGGCATGAAAGTGGACAAAAATATCAATGGAACAGAATAGAGAACCTAGAAATAAATAAAATATGTACAACCAACTGATTTTTGACAAAGCAAATAGGAACATTCACTGGGAAAAGGAAAGCCATTTGGATAAATGGTGCTGGGAAAATTTGATAAGAATATGTGAAAGAATAAAACTGGATAACTGGATTCCAGTCACTCATTATATGCATAAATGAACTTAAGATGGATCAAAATATTAAATGTGAGACCTGAAACAATACATATTCTAGAAAAAAACCTAAGAAAAACTCCTCTGGCCATCAGCCTAGGCAAAGTATTGATGACTGAGTCCTCAAAAGCAAATGCAACAGAAAGAAAATAAGTGAATGGGACTTAATTCATTTGAAAAGCTTCTGCATAGCAAAAGAAATAAGAAACAGAGTAAATAACCTACAGAATGGAGGAAAATATTTCAAAACAATACATTTGACAATGTACTAATATCCACAATACATAAGGAACTCAAACAAATTTGCAAGAAGAAAACCAACAATTCAATTAAAAATGCAAGCAAAAAACCTGAGTAGATATTTTTATTTTTATTTTTCTTTCTTTCTTTTTTTTTTTTTTTGAGACAGAGTCTCACTTTGTTGCCCTTGGTAGAGTATCATGATGTCACAGCTCACAGCAACCTCCTGCTCTTGGGCTTAGGTGGTTCTCTTGCCTCAGCCTCCCGAGTACCTTGGAATACAGGTGCCTGCCACAGTGCCCAGCTATTTTTTGTTGTAGTTTAGCTGAGGCTGGGTTCAAACCCACCACCCTTGGTATATGGGGTTGGTCCCCTACTCACTGAGCCATAGGCACAGTCCATTTTTCAAAGGAAGATATGGAAATGTCCAACAAACAAAAAATGCTCAATGTCATTATTCATCATAGAAATGCAAATTAAAACCAAAGTGAGATACTATCTTACTCTAATTAAAAAGGCCACTATTTAAAAGTCAAAGACAGTAAGGATGCAGAAAAAGAAGAAAGTTTATACACTCATGGAAATGTAACTTAGTATAGCCTCTATGAGAAACAATATGGACACCTCTCAAAGAACTAAAAATAGAGCTACCATTAGACCCAACCTTATAAGTAAAAGTTAAGCTGTATGCATGACCATAGCAAGTGCTACAATGCACGTTGAATATTTAGAAGGGAGAGAGGAGAAGGATATGAGGGAAGAAAAACTACTTATTGGAAGCAATGTATACTATTTAAGTGATGGTTATACTAAAGATTCAAACATTTCAGCTATAAACTTAATCCATATAATAAAAAAAACTTGTACCCTAAATCTATTGACTTATAAATTAAAAAATTAAATTAAAAGAGGAAAATAAAATAATAACTATAAAATCTTTTTAAGAGATAGATAATATAAATAGATATAAATGTAAACAGAAAAAGTTAAAAAGCAGTGAGAATGGACTTAATGTGTAGGGATTTTCATATTTTTAGCTTTCTCTTTAATTATTTGTATACATTTTTTATTAAATCATAGCTATCTACATTAATGCAATTGTGGGGTACAATGTGCTGATTTTATGTACTAGGTATATTTTTTTGTTATAAGCAGATTTAAGTTGTCATTAGTTTAAAATAATTGGTTATAAAATGTAATCTCAAACAAAATACTTAAAACAGGTATACACATGCACGCAAGTAAAAAATTAAAATACACTACAGAGAAAAGTCCCTTTATACAAAAGACAAGAAGGAAGAAAAGAGGGAGGGAAGGAAGGAAGACAAAACAACCAGAAATCAAATAGAAATACAGCAATATGAAGTCCTTACCCATCAATAATAATATTAAATGTAAATGAACTAAATTCTCCAATGAAAAGACACAGAGGACCTGAATGGATAAAAGAAAAAACTCAAACAAACAAAGAAAAAAAACAACAGTACTGAACTATATGCTGCTTTCAAGAAACCCCCATTACCTATAAAGATATAAACACTGAAAATAAGGGGAGGGAAAAAGTTATTGTATCAAATACAAACCAATAAAGAGCAGGAATATCTATCTTTACATTGGATAAAATAGATTTCAAGACAAAAAGTGTAAAAAAAGACAAATGAGGTCATTATACAGACTGGCCATAAAATTTGTGTGCAATTTAAAATAGTTTACAATTTAAAATAGGACATGAACTTTATAGCCACCCTGTATAATGATATAGGGGTCAATTCAGTAAGAGGATTGTAACAATTCTAAATATATATATTTGTGTGTGTGTCTCTGTGTGTGTGTGTATACCCAATACTGGAGCACCTAGAGTATAGAGTAAATATAATTAGAGCTAATGAGATAGATAGGCCCCAAAACAATAGTAACTGGAAACTTCAATACCTCACTTCCAGCCCTGGAAAGATCATTCCAACAGAAAATACACAAAGAATCACGGTAATTAATTTGTACTATATCCAAGGGAACCAAAAAGATATTTACCAAACTTTTCATCCAACAGCTGTATGTTACACATTCTTTCTGCAGTCCATGGAATGTTCTCATGTATAGACCATATGTTAGACCACCAAACAAATCTAAAATCATTAAAAAAATTGAAATAATATTTTTTTCTCTAACAAAAATGGTACAAAACTAGAAATCAATACCAAGAGTAACTTTGGAAATGACACCATGTGTAAACAGTGAAAATTAACTAACATGCCTCTGGTCTTCTGAATGACCAGTGCATTGATGAAGAAATTAAGAAGGAAAATTTAAAATTTTTGAAACAAATTAAACTGTAAACACAACATACCAAAACTGATGTGATACACTAAAAACATTACTAAGAGGGAAGTTTATAGCAATAAGTCCCTACATCAAAAAAGTAGAAAAGTTTTCAAATAAATAACCTAACAATGTATCTCAAAGAATTACAAAAACAAAAGCAAACCAAACCCAAAACTATCAGAAGAAAAGAAATGATAAAGATAAGAACAGAAATATAAATTGAAAACAAAATACAAATGTTCAACAAAATAAAATTTGGTCTTTTGAAAAGACAAATAACATTGACAATATTTAGCCAGACTAAGATAAAAAAAGTGTATATAAGACCCAAATAATGTACACAGGGATGACAAAAAAGACTTTAAAACTTATACCCCAAAATTCTAAGGATTATTTGAGATTTCCATGAGAAACTATATTGCAATAAATTGAAGAACATAGGAGAAATGGATAAATTCCAAGACATATGCAACTTACTAAGATTGAACCATAAAGACAAAAAAAAAAAAAAAAGAAAGAAATAGAAAACCTGAATAGATCAATAAATAATGGAGTTGGAAGCAGAAATAAAGAAAGCTCCTGTCAAAGAAAAGCACAGCATCTGATGGCTTTACTGCTGAATTCTACCAATTAGAATTTCTTTCCTGTTTAAAGAAAAATAAAAATCCTGTTCAAAGTATTCCAAAAACTTGAGAGGGAGGGAATACTCCCAATATCATTCTACAAGACCACTATCTACCCTGATACCAAACCTAAAGACATAACAATAAAAGAAAACTGTGGACTAATACGCTTATGAACATAGATACAAAAAGCCTCAAGAAAATACTAGCAAACTGAATTCAACAATGCTTTAAAGAGAGCGTTCATCATGATCAACTGGGATTCAGCCAAGGGATATATAAGAATGGCTCAACATATGCAAATCAATCAATGTAATATCAACAGACTGAAGGACAAAAATGATATAATTATTTCAATTGATATTGATAAAACATTCAATAAAATTCAACATCTTTTGTGATAAAAACTCTCAAAAAAACTGAGCGTAGAGGAAACATACCTTAATGTGATAGAAAACATCTATGAGAGACTCACAGATAGTATCATACAGCATGAGGAAAAATTAAAAGCCTTTTCTCTAAAATCTGGAACAAGATAAGATTATGTCCATTTTCACCACTTTTATTCAACATAATACTCAAGTCCTAGCTAGCACAATCAAACAAGAGAAAGAAAGCAAGGGTATCCAGATTGTAAAGGAAGAAGTTAAAGCATCCTCTTTAGAGGTAGTGTGATCTTATATTTGAGGAGAACTAAAGATTCCATCAGAAAACTACTGGAACTGATAAAGTCAGTAAAGTTGCAGGATACAAAATCAGTAACATACAAAAATTAGTATTATTTCTGTATGCTACCAGTAAACAATCTAAAAAAGAAACCAAGAAAGGAATCCCATTTATAATAGCTACATATAAAATAAAATACAAACCTTAACCAAAGAAGTGAAATACCTCTACAATGGAAACTATAAAACATTGATACATGAAATTACAGAGGTCACAAAAAAGGAAACATATTCCTTGGCTCATGGATTGGAAGAATTGATATTCGCAAAATGTTCATGCTACCCACACACGTTGCATATACATTACAGAAATAGAAAAAAAATTATCCAAGAATGTATACATAACCACAAAAGATCCAGAATAGCCAAAGCTATTCGGAGCAAAAGAACAAAGCTGAAGGAATTACCTGACATTCAAATTATAATACAGAGCTGTACAAACCAAAACATAAAAACTTGAATGAAAACAGAAACATTGGCCAATGGAACAGAATAGAAAACCCAGAAAAAAATCCACACAACGATGGTGAACTCGTTTTCAACTAAGGTACCAAGAACATTCCCTGGGAATGAAAGTCTCTTCTCTAAGTGGAACTGGGAAACTGGATATTCACACGCCACTTACAAACATCAAATCAAAATGGATTAAAGGTTTTCATTGAAGACCTGAAACTAAGATGCTACTAGAAGAAAACTTTGGGGGACAACTCTAGGACAGTGGTATGGGTATTATTTTTCAGTAATACCTCAAAAGCACAGGCAACTAAAGTAAAAATGGACAAATGTGAAGCCACCATCATGGGAAGGCTTCTGCACAGCAAAGAAAACTATCAATAAAATGAAGGACAATCCATAGAACCGGAGAAGATATTTGCAACTACTCATCGGACAAGAGATTTACCTAACAAAGTATGAAGAGCTCAAACAACTCACCAGAAAGAAAATCAATAATCTGCTGAAAAAGGAACAAAGGATCTGAACAGACATTTCTAGAAAGAAGATTATAGTTGTTTTATGATCAACATATATTTGAAAAAATGCTCAGAATCTTAGTCATCAGAGAAACGCAGACTAAAACTACAATGAGATATCCTTTCACCCCAGTTAAAGTGACTTTTATCCAAAAGATAGGCTAACAAGGATGTGGAGAAAAGGGAAGGCTGTTAGTAGGGATGTAATTTAGCATAGTCTATGGAGAACTGTGGGGAGTTTCCTCAAAGAACTGAAAATAAATCGACAGAGTGACCTAACAAACCCACTGCTGGGTGGGAAATTCAAAAGAAAGGAAATCAGTATTTCAAACAAATCTGTGCTCTTATGATTTGTAATTAATCTAAATGTCCATCAAGGAATGAACAGATAAAGAAAATATGGTACATGTACATGATGGAATATTAGACAGCCATAAAAAGAATGAAATTGGGGTGGTGCCTATGGCTCAAAGGGGTAGGGCACCGGCCCCATATGCGGGAGGTGGCGGGTTCAAACCTAGCCCCAGCCAAAAAAAACTGCAAAAACAAACAAAAAACGTTAAATCCTGTCATTTGCAACAACATGTATGAAACTGGAGAAGATGATAGTAAGTGAAATAACCCAAGCACAGAAAGACACATTTCACAAATTTCACATGTTCCGCATGTGTGCAAGCTAAAAACTGCAACAATAGATCTCCTGGAGAAAAAGGCGAATCCTGTTACCAGAGGCTGGGAAGTATAAGGGGAGTGGGATAGTTAATGTAAGCCAAAATATAATTAGATAAAATGAATAAGATTTAATATTGGATAGCACAACAGGGTGACTATAGTCAATAATAAAATATTATACATTTTAAAGTAACTAAAAGAATGGAATTGGAATGTTTCGAACACAAAGAAATGCAAAATTCTGTATGGTATATCTCTCAATTACCCTTATTTGATTATTACACATTGTATGCTTGTATCAAAACATTAGATTTTTAAAAAGAAAAAAAAGAAAGCTCTTTTTTTGTAGTTTTTTTAACTAGTAGTCCATTTTTTTTAAACGAATACTTAATATGTTTGAAATTTTTACACATCTTAATGTGTTATTGATTTTTTTTTTTTTTGACAAATGCTTAGATTTGAGTAATCCATAATCTTCTTGAGATAAGGAACACTTTCTTCAACCTGAGCATTGCTTTGGATCAACTTTGCAGTGAAACTTCCTTTCCCACCTGGATTAGTCACTTCTCTGGATGAATGTGTACATTCTCAGTTATGATTGTGAGTTTGTCTGTCTCTCTCTTTCATTGTGTTGGTTTTTTCTGCATCTACTTTAAAGCTCTGCTATTAAATGTGTATGATTTAGAACAGTTTTGTCTACCCCATCAATCCTCCTTTTTGCTGTTATGATATGTCGCATCCTGGTCTTGAGGAATGATATGGTTTGAATATTTGGCTCTCCAAATCCCCTGGGGAAATCTGATCTCCCTGCCCCAATGTTGGAGGAGGAGTCTGGTGGGAGGCGTTGGGGCCATCCTTCATGAATGACTTGGTGTCCTCCTTGTGAAAATGATAAATCACAAGTTGGCAAACTTGACCTGTAAGGGGCAAGACAGGATATATTTTAGGTTTTGTGGATTATATACTACCTGCCTCAGTTATTCAACTATGCCCTTGTGTATAGTGACTGTCATAACATGTAAACAAATAGGCATGGCTATGTTCCACTTTATCCACGAAGGAGCCAGGCACCACGCCCCTTGCTCCTCTCTCTCCATGTAACACACCTGCCTTCCCTTTGCCTTACACCTCGAGTGGGAGCTCCCTAAAGCCCTCTCCAGAAGCTGATGCTGGTGCCCTGTTCTTTGTACAGTCTGCAGAACTGTGAGCAACGTAAACCTCTTTTCTTTACAAATTACTTAGCCTCAGGCATTCCTTTATAGCAGTGCAAAAAGGAAAAAAAACCTGAGACAAAGTCTCTTTGATTCCTTGTGCTTATAACTGAGATGTCATGGACTCTCCATCCTTTTACTGCTGACCTGAAACTATATATTTGCAGGATGGCTCTTGAAGATAGAATGTCTTAGATCTTACTTATTCATGCCATTGAACAATCTGTAAGTTTAATCAGTTTAATTAGAATGTCTGGTCTATTTACATTTCACTTATTGATGTTCTTGAATTTATATTTGTTATTTTGTCATTTTTTTCTCTAAATTCCATCTCTTTCTATGTTTTACTTTTCCTACCTTGCCTGCCTTCTTTTTGGATCAATCATGTGTTTTTTTTTTAGCATTCTAAATTTAATTTGTCTATTTTTTCTGTCTAAAGTTTATTTTATCATTTACCTCTGGGTAAATTTATTCTTTTTGTTCCATGAGTTTTGAAAAGCACATGATGTCATAAACCAGCCATAAAACCAGTATGCAATCCACCCTTCCCCTCAAATCCTTCATGCCCTCCTGGCAATCCACCTTCCTCCATCCTTAATCTCTCATAACTTCTAAGCTATTCCTGTTTCCTATAGCTTTGCTCTTCACACAATGTCATGTAAATGGGATGATAGAGTATGAAGGCTTTTGAGACTGGCTTTTTTCACAAAGCATAATGCATTTTTAAGTATAAATAGGGTTTCATGAATTTATAGTTTTTACCTTTTTATGGCTGAATAATGCTCCATTAAGTCGATGTACAACTTATCATCTACCTCCCAATCAAGAGGGAGTCAAGTGGTTTTCGGCGTTTAATGACGTTTTCATATTCTAGAAAAGAACCTAGGAATGAAATTGCTGGGTTGTAAAATAAGCATATAGTTAAATTACTAATAAGTTGACAAAATGTTTCCCACAGTAGCTGAACCATTGTACATTCCTATCAGTGATGTCTACGGTTTAGAGTTTATCCACATCCTCGCTAACACTTGTTCTGGTCTGTTTTTTTATTATACCATCTTAGTGTGTTTAAAGTAATAATTACATTATAGTTGTCATTTGCCATTCTCTTATAACCAGTGGCTCTGATACATTCTCATGTGTTGTATATCTTCTTTGATGAAATACTTATTCAGATATTTCCCCCATTTTTTAAAAAATTGGGTAGTCTTGTTATTGAGTTGATAGGATGTATTACATGTCCTGACGACAAGGCCTCTATTAACTTATCAGCAAATGCTATCTCCCCAAAAGCTAGGATTTACTTTTATTTTTATTAAGTTCAATTTACTCATTTGATTCTTTTATATCACTTATGCTTTTGCTATCTTTTATAAAAATGTTTACCAAACCCAAGGTTCATGAAGACTTACTCCTGTTTTCTTTGAAGAGTTTGATATTTTCATCTATTGAGATTCATAGATCTTTTATTCATTTGTGTTACATTTTGCATATGGTATGAGGTTAAAGTCTAAATCAAAAGTTGACAAATTTGACCTCTAAGGGGCCAGACAGGATATATTTTAGGTTTTGTGAATTATATACTACCTGCCTCAGTTATTCAACTGTGCCCTTGTTGTGCATAGTGACCATCATAACATGTAACCAAATAGTCATGGCTATGTTCCAATAAAGTTTTAGGTGAAAACTCTAAACCTGGTAGTAGGCTGGAAATACTTTGTAGGTATGGTTTGTTGAGCTGTGTTTTAAATATATCTTTCTGCATGTGGATATCCAATGGTCTCAGCAACATTTGCCAGAAAATGAGGGGGGAAGAGCAAGATGGCAGACCAGAGGGATTGTTCTGCTGAGCTCTCCTAGTACAACTGGGTAAAGCAAGAGAACCAAGCCATACCTGGCATGGGGGCCTTACCCGGAGTTGTAGTTTGAAGTGCACAGCCAAGTGGTGATATACTGGAGGCAGTGTGTGTTTTTGGAGCAGTGGAAATCTGACACACTAGACTAGTGTTTGGGAGAAGATGGGAATGACCACACACACACACCCGGAGGTCTGGGTCGGGAGGAAGCCTTTCCTGAAGTTTTAGTTCTCAAGGGAAGCTGTGTATTGAGTGGAAGACTGCCTGGACTGGAATGGTATACAGCAGCCAGAATTGCCTGTCAGTTGGTTCAGATTTACCATCATTTTGCTGGCAGATGGGGCAGCTATACTGGAAAGGTCCTGGATCCCAGGGGACAGCCATTATGGGATGGTCATGAGAAGGTTGTGAGGGTGGCCCTCTTACTGGTGGCCTAAGGCATGACTGTCTTTGTTCTGCCTCATGGGATCAGACCTCCACTCTTGGGACAGGTTACATGACTCCCATACCCGACAGGAACTGTTGTCAGAAGGCACTGTGAGACCTGCCTCTAAAGGATTCTGGAGAGCTTTAAGATCCCTACTGGGCAGGGTCTGAATGCTGAGGAAAAAATTGGGTGATCACTGAGGACAACTAAGTTGGGAAACAGGAACACATGTGGGAAATATGGAGAAGTTACTGGCTGTGTTCTCCTTCTAGAAATACCACATCGTGGCCTGGTGTCCTGGCAGTATATTGTAGCATATATTCCTGTTAAAGTTGGTCCCTCCTGCTATATGTATATATATATATATATATTTTTTTTTCTCTTTTTTGCTATTAGTATTTTTTCCTTCTTTTTTTCGCTGAGGTTACTGATATTTCTGGCTATTGGAGCCTTATTTCTGTTTTGTTTTGATGTGTTTTGTTTTTTGCTAATTATTTGGTTGGTTCTACTCTTAACTTCCACTTTTACTTTCATCAAGAGCAAGGGCTCCTCTATTTTTTGGTTAAAGTATTTTAGCCTTATTTACTTTCTCTCCCTATTTCACTCCTCTACATTCTCTATTTTGATACTCTTCTACTTTTTTCATCTCTCCCACTTAAATTGCTCATGCCACAGTTAAGATTTTTTCTTTTTGTTTTTTTAGTCTTTCTTCTTTCCTTTTTCTTTTTCCCTCTCTCTCATTTGATACAACTTTATTTTTAATTTCTTTTATATATTCTTATTTTATTATTTTTTCCCTTTTTCTTTTTATACTTTATGGTTTTATTCTTTAGAGCTGGGATGGCACAGCTATGGTCTCAGGGAGGTCACAGCAGTAGTCTGGCTCAAGGAGGCCAGGAGACCATGATATAGGGTACCTTTCTACCTTTGGCCCTGTGAATAAATTATTGGCAAAACCACACTGTAGAATTTTTCTATTTCTTTTTCATTCTTACTTTTTGCTTCTTGTTTTTGGCTTTTCTTGTTTACTTCTCTTCCTATTTTGGCAGAGGAAGACTCTGGCTCTGCTCAGGCTGGTAAGGAGCTCCTTATATCAAGAAACCCACTCAACCCAGCCCCTCAAAATCTTTGAGTCACTGGCATGGCCTTAGCACTATGTCAAGCAATACCATTTCTTTTATCACTCTCAGCTTCTCTTTCTGTCCTACTTCTCTCCTGTTCTTTAATGTTTCTCCTTCTCCCCCTTTCTTTTTTCCTTCTATTTTCTTGTGCTCTTTCCTTCTTTCTTCTTCTTTTTTTTATTTTTCACTTCTTTCTTTCTGATCATTTTTTACCCTTCTGTTACGTTTGATCTTATAACAAGAGGATTCTTCAACACCTAAACTCTGAGACAAGGTAATTTGAAGCAAAGGAGGAAGTGAGAAGGAAAAAGCACAAAGGTGAACAAGAAGAAAGCACACATGAAAAGGAATCAACAGAAAAATTCAGGCAACATGAATAACCAAATCAGAGCAACTCCTCCAAGGGAACATGAGGCAGCTATTACAGGACACTTCACGTATAAAGAATTAGTGTATTTGACAGAAAGGGAATTTAAAATATGGATGAAAAGGACAATAAAGGAAATAGATGAGGAAATGGAAAGACAGAACCAAAAGTCAGACAAGAGATATTGTGAATAAAGGATATGGTAAAGCTTAAGGAAATGAAGGAGACAATCAGGAAATGTAAAGATGCAGCAGAAAGTATCAAAAAAAAATTAGATTATAGAGATTCAAGAACCTTATAGCTAAGGGATAAAGTGTTTGAGTTAACACAGATAGTTAACAGTTGGAAAAGAAGAGCAAGAAACCAGAACAGTCACTTGGAGAACTACAAGACTCCATGAAGTATTCAAACATACAAACAGTAGGGATCCCCGATGGTGAAGAAGATTGTCCCAAAGGAATGGAAGCCCTACTGGAGACTATCATAAATGAAAACTTTCCAAGTTTTCTAGAGATTCTGATACACTCCTTTTAGATGGATATCGGACCCTGGGTCATCTCAACTCTAACAGAGCTTCTCCAAGACACATTGTAATGAACCCCACCTTAAGCATTCTTAAACAAAACCATTTTTAGTCCAGAATTCTGTATCCTGCTAAACTAAGCTTCAAAATAGATGGAGAAGTCAAATCATTTGTGGATATAGGAGGACTGTTGAAATTCACCACAAGATCAGCTTCACAGGAAATACTTTGAACTATTCTTGGCACTGACCATCACAATGAACCATCCCCAAAGTAAATACCCAGAAGCTATAGGTTAAGACTTAGATTCCACAATGACACAAAGGATACAACTATACAACAGACTTTCTCAAAATAAGACAAATAGAATTTCAATTCTCTTAATAAATGTCAATGGATTGAATTCCCACTGAAGAGGCACAGGCTGGCTGACTAGATAAAAAAGTACAATCCATATGTTGTCTCCAGGAGACACACCTTGCCTTGAAGGACAAATCAAGATTCAGAGTTCAGAGATGGAAAACAGTATTTCAAGCAAGTAGAAATCAGAAGAACATAGTGGATGCAATCTTATTCTCAGATACATGCAGATTCAAAGCAACTAAAGACAAATACAGACACTTCATACTGGACAAGGGAACAATACAAGAAGAACACATCTCAATTTAAAATATTTATGCACCCAACTTAAATGCTCCAAGATTTATGAAACAGACCTTGGGCGGCTGCACAATATGACATCCCATAACACCATAATACTTGGGACTTTAACACCCCTTTGACAAAACTGGATCGATTTTCTAAACAGAAACTAAACAGATAGAATGGACTTAAATGTGACCCTAGAAGAAATGAACCACATACAGAACACACCATCCCAAAGCTACACAATATACATTTTCTTGCCAGTTCATAGAACATAGTCCATAATAGATTACATCCTAGGATACAAATCAAACCTCAGCAAAATTAACAGAATAGAAATTTTACCTTGTCTCTTTTCAGACCACAAGGCAATAAAGGTGGGATTCAACTACAACAAAAACATTCATCCCTACAGAAAGGCATGGAAATTAAACAACCCTAGGCTGAATGATAGTTGGGTTCAGAAAGAGATAAAAGTGGAAACTGTAAAATTTCTCAAAGATAACAACAATGAAGACACAAGTTACCAAAACCTGTGGGATACAGCAAAATCAGTCTTAAGAAGGAAATGTATCACATTAGATGCCTGACTTTAAAAAAGAGAAACAGAGTGAATCAACAAACTGATGAACAATCTTATGAAATTGGAAAAAGAAAAACAACCTAATCCTGAACCCAGCAGAAGAAAAGAAAAAACACAAATTATATCAGACATTAATGAAATCAAAAACAGAAAAAATGATTCAGAAAATTAACAAAACAAAAAGTTGATTTTTCAAAAAAATTAATAAAATTGATAAATCTTTGGCTAGATTAACTAGAAATAGAAAAGTAAAATCTCTAGTAACCTCAATCAGAATAAAGGGGAAATAACAACACATGCCATTGATATATAAGAGATTATCTCCAAAGACTATAAGAAGCTCTATGCCCAGAAATTTGACAATATGGAGGAAATGGATTAATTCTTGGAATCACATCCTCTCCTTAGACTTAATCAAGAAGAAACAGATCTCTTGAGTAGACCAATTTCAAGCACTGAGATCAAGGAAACAATAAAAATCTTCCAACAAAAAATTCCCTGGAACAGATGGCTTTACACTGAATTCTATCAAAACTTCAAAGAAGAGCTTATACCCATACTGCAGAAATTATTTCAAATAATTGAGAAGGAAGGAATCTTCCCCAACACATTCTACAAAGCAAACATCACCCTGATACCAAAACCAAGAAAAGATCCAACTAAAAAGGAGATCTTCAGAAGAATTTCATTAATAAATATAGATGTAAAAATTTTCAATAAAATCCTAGCCAATAGGTTATAGCTTCTTATGAAAAAAAATCATACATCCTGATTAAATAGGTTTCATTTCAGAGATGCAAGGCTGGTTTAACATATGCAAGTCTGCTGTAAATGTAATTCACCTTATGAACAGAAGCAAAAACAAAGAACATATGAGCCTCTCAATAGATGCAGAAAAAGCATTCGATGAAATTCAGCATCCTTTTCTAATCAGAATACTTAAGAATATAGGCATAGATGGCACATTTCTTAAACTGATCAAAGCCATCTACCACAAACCCACAACTAATATTAGACTGAATGGAGTAAAACCTAAAAGTTTTTCCACTTAGAACTCAAACCAGACAAGGACGTCCTCTATCCCCACTAATTACTATTCAACATAGTGCTGGAAGTTCCTGCCTATACAAGAGCAAGACAAGGAGGGCATCCAAACGGATGGAGAGGAGGAGGTCAAACTCACTTTTTGCCAATAATATGATCTTACACTTAGAGAACCCCAAAGTCTCAACCCCAAGACTCCTGGAAGTGATCAGAACATACAGTAATGTCTCAGGATATAAAATCAATGTCTACAAATCAGTAGCCCCTGTATATGTCAATAACAGCCAAGATGAGAAGCTAATCAAAGACACAATTTCCTTCGCAGTAGCTTCACAGAAATTGAAATACCTAGGAATAAACTTAACAAAAGAGGCGTGAAGGACCTCTATAAAGAAAATGACAAAACCCTAAGAAAATAAATAGCAGAAGATATTAACAAATGGAAGAACATACCATACTCATGGCTGAGAATAATCAACATTGTTAAAATGTCTATACTTTCCAAAGCAATCTGGAGTTTCAATGCAATCCCCATTAAAATACTGACATCATACTTTCAAGACTTGAAAAAAATAATTCTTCATTTTGTATGGAACCAGGAAAAAAACACATTTAGCCAAGGCAATTCTTAGTAATAAAAAACAAAGCTGGGAGTACCAACTTACCAGACTTTAAGCTGTACTACAAGGCCATAGTTATCAAAATAGTATAGTATTGGCACAAATATGGAAACATAGACATTTGGAACCGAATAGAAAACCATGAGATGAAACTAAACTCTTATAGCCACCTAATCTTTGATAAACTAGACAAGAACATACACTGGGGGAAAGAATGCCTATTCAATAAATGGTGCTGGATAAGTACATGTAAAAGATTGAAACTGGTCCCATACCTCTCATCACTTACAGAAATTGATTCAAGAATGATAAAAGATTTAAATCTAAGGCATGAAACACTAAGAGAAGAAGAAAATGTGGGGAAAATATTTGAAGATATTGGCTGGGGGAAAGATTTTATGAAGAAGACTTCAGTGACAATTGCAACAATCACAAAAATAAACAAATGGGACTTAAGTAAACTGAATAACTTGTGTATAACTAAGGAGACAACAACCAACGTAAATACACAGCCTTAAGAATGGGAAAAGACATTTGCTTATTATGTATCAGACAAAAGCTTGATAAGTAGGATCTACAGAGAACTCAAATTAATCAACATCAACAGCAAAAGAGCCACCAATTCCTTCTATCACTGGGCGAGAGGTATGAATAGAACCTTATTTAAAGAAGACAGATGAATGGCTAACAAACATATAAAAAATGCTCATTGCCCCTAATCATTAGAGAAATGCAAGTGAAAACCACCCTGAGATATCACCTAACCCCAGTGAGAATGGCCAACATCAAATGTCTCAAAGCTGCAGATGCTGGCATGGACACAGAGAGAAGGGAACACTTCTGCACTGCTGGTTGGACTGCAAACTAATACAATCTTTTTGGAGGGAAGTATGGAGAATTCTCAGACAACTCAAATTAAATCTCCCATTTCGTCCTTTAATCCTATTACTGGGCATCTACTCAGAAGACAAAAAATCCTTTTATCATATGGACATTTGCAATAGACTGTTTATCACAGCTCAATTTACAATTGCCAAAATGTGAAAGCAATCTAATGCTCATGAGCAAAAAATAAAGGCCTCAAATTGAAAAGAAGTTAAATTGTCTTCATTCATAGATAGAAGCTAATCCATGAAGAAAAATGCTAAGCAATAAATGCAAACACACACACACACCCCCACACATACACAGATATATACACATACACGTACCTTCCTAGAGCTACAAATTGAGTTCAACAAGGTACCAAGATAAAAATTAACATAAAACTAAATAAATTCGGGTAGAAGGGAGGGAGTTGGGGTCATGGTGCATGACACACCTCTTAGGGGCAGGACACAATTATAAGAGGGAATTTACCTGGCAAATGCAATCAGTGTAACCTAATTCTTTGTACCCTCAATGAATCCCAAACATTATCAAAAAATATCCAGAAAAGACTATCCTTTTCCCGTTCAATTGCCTTGATACTCTTATTGTAAATTTGTTGACCATATGAGGCTTTATTTTTGGAATCTCAGTTGTATTCTACTGATCTACATGTTTATTCTGATGCCCATAATATATGATCTAGATAATTTTATCTTTATAGTAAGTTTTGAAATCCAAAAGTCCCAGTCTTCAATATGATCACATAGTTTCAAGATTGTTTTGGCTATCCTGTCAATTTCTGCAAACTCTCTGCTGGGATTTTGACAGAGATTGGTGAATCTACAGATCAATTTGAGACTATTGTCATCTTAACAATATTGGCTCTTCCAATTCATAAAAATGAAATATGTCTCAATTTACTTAGAGCTTCTTTAATTAATCTTAGCAATGTTTCCCAGTTGTCAGTGTACATAACTCATGCCTCTTTTATTAAATTTATTGTTAAAGATTTTATATTTTTGATAATATTTTAAGGGGAATATTTTATAAATTTAACTTTTGGATTGTGTGTGGCTATAAAATAGATATACCATTTATTTATTAATTTATTTTATTATTATTTTTTTTTGTAGAGACAGAGTCTCACTGTATTACCCTTGGTAGAGTGCCGTGGCATCACACAGCTCTCAGCAACCTCCAACTCCTGGGCTTAGGCGATTCTCCTGCCTCAGCCTCCTGAGTACCTGGGACTACAGGCGCCCGCCACAACACCCGGCTATTTTGTATTGCAATTCGGCTGGGGCCAGGTTTGAACCCACCACCCTTAGTATATGGGGCTGGCACCCTACCCACGGAGCCACAGGCATCGCTGAATTTATTTATTTTTATGTTAATTTTTATCTTGTTACCTTGTGAACTCAATTTGTAGCTCTAGGAAGGTGTGTGTATGTGTGTGTATGTGGGTATGTGTGTGTGTTTGTGTATGTGTGTGTTTGCATTTATTGCTTAGCATTTTTCTTTATGGATTAGCTTCTATCTATGAATGAAGACAATTTAAATTCTTTTTCAATTTGAGGCCTTAATATTCTACTTTATTTTTAAATTACTTAGTTAATTTATTTTGCCTGATTGTACTCGCCAGCAGCCCTAGTACAGTGCTAAATACAATTCAGGTTAATGAGCACTTGTACCCTTGTTAAAGAGGAAAAATTCAATCTTTTTCCACTAACTGTTTTGATACAAGCTGCAAGAATTTTAAAGAAAGTTTTCATTAAGTTCATGAAATTCTCTTCAATTCTTAGTTTATTGAGGGATCTTTTTTCTCATGAATGGATATTAAGTTTTATCAGATGCTTTTTAATGACCCTGTTATAATTTTTGTTGACTTATTTTCTCACTAGAGTATATTATAAAAGTTTATTTTTCATGTTCAACAAACCTTGCATTCCTAAGAAAAATAAAAGTTTGTCATGGTGCACAATCTTTTTTATATGTTGCTAGAGTTGTTTCATAAATACCTTTTTGAAGATATTGGTGTTTGCATTCATGATAAATTTTGGTCTGTAGGTTTTTATTTCCAACTGAAGTATAGTATTTGTATGGCTTTGATATCAGAGAAATATGTATATATTATCTTCAGAGAGTAATATCTGAAGGAAATGTGTCCTTTTCATTTATTTTCTAGAAGAAGCTGTGAAGGATATTTTGTTTCATCTTTAAATGATTGATAAAATTCACCATCCAAACCATATTAGCCTGAGCTGTTCCTTATTGGAAGACTTTTAAATACTAATTTAATTTCATTTGTGGTATCAAAAATGCAGAGAGTGTCAACAATACATACACATTTTAAGAAAGAAAAAAAAAGCTATATTAAAATTGTGATACTCAAGTCACATTTACCTTGTGCAATTATAAACTCAAACATGACTTGTATTCACCTTTTGTTATCATTGGCCTACGTTGAGTATAAATGTGTGTTTGGGGGGAATCCTTTGTATGTTCAGTTTTGTCTTGGGGTAGTTTTTGTAATTATTTATAATTTTCTACGAATTTGTCCATTTCATCTAATTTATGTTTTTGGCATAATGTATTCCCTTGTAATCCTCTTAGTTCTTGTAAATTTAGTAGGAAAATCTCTGTTTTTCTCCCTCTGTCTCTCTTTTCTAGTTATTTATTATGGGCTTTCCTAATTACAAGTGTTTACTGCTTTATGCTTTCCTGGTAAGGGTGGCTTGTTAAATACTCAAAAATTCTGACTGGTTGTTCCTGTTGTTCAGATTCAGTTCAAAATTCTTTCTAATATGTTTGGTTTCTTCTTTGATGCACAAGTTACTTAGGAATATGTGAATTATTTATTAATACTTAAGAGATTTTTCAAGTTATTTCTATTTGTTTAATTTTATTGTGATCAAAAAAATATAGCTTATAGGGCTTGAATTAGTTTGAGTTTACTGAGACTTGTTTTATGACTAAACTGTAATCTATTTTTTAAGTATTTTGCATACCCTTTGAAAGAATATTTATTTTGCTATTTTTGGTTAGGCTGTTCTCTATTAGTCACCACACATTGGTTGTTTTTCAAGTCCACTGTACTTTGAAGATTTTACTGTTTACATATGCTATAAATTATTTATGAAAAGTTTTGAAATCTGCATCTATAATTATGGATTTATTTCTCCTTGTAGTGTTATTAATTTTTGCTTTGTATATTTTAAAATTGTATCACTTAAGATTGTCATGTCCCTTTACTAACATCCCATTATAATGAAGTGAACTTCTTTATTACAAGAAACATAATTTGCTCTGAAATCTATTTTCTCTATTATTGACATAGCTATTCTACTTTTCACTTGACTAGTGTTAACATAGTACACTTACAATTAACCTATTTCTGTTCATATATTGAATGAATGTTTCCAGGAGCCTGTATATGGTCTTTAATTTTTCATTTTTATTTTGCGTACAGGGGTATTTAGGCCATTTACTTTTGCTGTAATTTTTGTGGTCATAGTTATGTTATCACTCTATCATCTTGCAATTATTTTCCATTTGTGTCATTTGCATTTTTTCCTTTATTGTCTTTTTCTGCATTTTATGGTTTTAATTGGGTGTTTATATTAATTTTATTTTCCACCTTTTTATTGCTTTATTAACTATCATTCTTTGTTATTTTATTTTTCCACTTAAAGGTTGGTAACTTAAAAGTTATAAAGTTTCAAAGTTATAACTTTACATAGCAAGTGAATTTTATAATATCTCTCAGGCTTTATGCAATCATTGCCAATAATTTCAGTCTTATTTATGTTATAAATACATTGCTCATAATATATTTACTTAAACAATCAATTGTCTTTAAGGAGATTACTGAAATAATGTGGTAGGCTGAATAATAAACTCCTGTCTGTTCCATTTTGCAGAGCTATTAGAGAATACTTGACATGAGTAATTTATTTATTTTATTACTATTTTGAGGCAGAGTCTCATTCTGTTGCCCAGGCTGAAGTACTATAGCCTCAGCCTAGCTCTCAGCAACCGCAAACTCCTGGGTTCAAGAAATCTTCCTGTCTCAGCCTCCAACGCAGCTGGAACTACAGGCTCTAGCCATAACACCTGGCTACTTTTTCTATTTTTAGTAAAGATGGGGTTTCTCTCTTGCTCAGGCTGGTCTCAAACTCCTATGCTCAAGTCCTCCTACTGCCTCAGCCTCTTCAAGTGTTAAGATGAAAAGTATGACCCACTGTGCCCAACCAAGGTAGACACTTAATAATAAACAGAAATTTATGAGCTCACAGTCTGAAGGCTGTGAGGTCTTATACCAAAGTGTCAACATCTGGAAAGGTTTTGCTTGCTGCATGATAACATGCGAGAGGGAAGAGGGTGAGAAGGAGCAAGAGAAAGCTAAGCTGGTCCTATTATAATGGTTCCAGTCACACCTATGAGGGTGAGGCCCTTTTGGCCTAATCACCTCTCAAAGGTTTCACCTCTTAACCCTGTTACAAAGGCAATTAAATTTCTGTGTGGGTTTTAGAGGGGAGAAACATTTAAACTTTCAAAAATATCCACATCCTAATCCTAAAATCTATGAATACATTACACCGCATGGTAAAAGGGAATTTGTAGATGTGATTAAAGGATGCAAGATGGGTAGATTACGCCATGTTATTTGGATGGGCCTAATGAAATCACGAAGGTCCTGATGAGGGAATGTTGGAGATATCAAAGTGAGCAGGAGGAAGTATGAGGTCAGAGAGAAGAAAAGATTTTGTTGGCTTTCAATATGAAGAAAGAACCTAAAGGCAAGAAATTTAGGCTGCTTCTAGAAGACGGAAATGCAAAGAAACATACTCTTCCACAGAGCCTTATGAAGAAAGGTAGCCCTGTGATCAGCTTTTAGAAGTGTGACTTAAAGAACCAACTATAAGATAATGAATTTTTTTTTATTAAATCATAGCTGTGTACATTAATGCAATCATGGGGTACAATGTGCTGGTTTTATATACAATTTGAAATATTTTCATTGAACTGGTTAACATAGCCTTCATGGCATTTTCTTAGTTATTGTGTTCAGACA